>JAGFPH010002748.1:74526-101047 GCA_018207615.1 Philaenus spumarius | reverse complement strand
TGTTGTACTATGCTAGTGCTTCTGCCAACATAATCAGCTACATAAATATTACTGCTCAATTTTGAAGCGCTGTGTGTACAAAATAGCAAAACTTCAGTTCCGGTACAAACTTCGTACAATGAAGTCGGAACTCACTCAGTGACAAATTTTGTTCAAGTGGACTTTTTATGCTTATAGTGGTCTTATGTATTGTGGACAAAAGGAAATAATTTAATTTAAATTTGAAGATTTTAACCCAAAGAAGAAACGGGCTGCATGATATGAATCGGTTCCCAGCCATATAAGGCTAAAGAGAGAGAGAGAGATAGGAAAAAAATAGCAAAATTGATAATAAAGTTAATACAATTTTATACTTTTAAGTCATTAATTTTTGGAGATTCAAAATTAAACTTTTAAGCCACAGAATATATAAAAAAAATTGATTTCTTTGTTATTCTTATAATCGTAATACTATTGTCTATTTATTCATATTTTTTTACCATACAGAGATCTTAGTGATGCAATGATAGATATGATGGATACAAATGTAGAAGAACAAATGTTAAATGAAGAAGAGATGAGGAAAAGCATTGAACTTTATGAAGAAGAACAAATGCTCACTAAAGAGATTGAAGATCTGGAGTCAACTGAAATAGAGGTAAAATTATTATTCAAAGGAGTATCTATTGTAATTAAATAATATTGTAGCACTAAGAAGATTTTGTTAACACAATAGTTCAGTCATTATGTAAACATTGTACTTTCTTTTTACCGTAATACACCATAGAGATTGGATATAATGTTGCTTTGTGTAGGTGGACACAGAAACAGACGAGACAGAGACTGACGGAGAAGTAACAGCTGCAATTGAAGAAGAAGAAGAAGATACAGGAAGTCGTATCAATGCATTGAAGGTTAAATATGAGGAAGCTTTAGCAGGTATATATCTTAAAACTTATTTTGCAATAAATTGGAATCTCGATATTCCAGCATGACTCATATGGACTTCAGGTTAATCCGGATTAGTTATTGTTAACAATAAGTTATATGTTGACAAATTCTTAGGCTAGTTCAAAAAACCTGTAGTACATGGTATAGCTAAAAAATAACCGACTAATTTTCAAACAGACAAGCAGCGCGTGCCTCAAGGTCGAACGCTTCAGAGGCCAGGCATGTGCATCTGCTCTCTTCATTCCTACCTCCAAGTAGACTGCTGACTCCTCAATCGGGTTGTGGGCTTTCTTCGGATCGTATCGTTTATCCTTAGCTCGTCAGAAAAATGCTTGGCGTTTTTAAAAGTGCAACGTGTTAATGTGAAATTTTTTAATAAACTCGGAAAATCTGGTAGAGAAAATCGTTCTTTGTTAAAACAAGTACATGGTAATGAATGTTTATCATGCACTTAAAATTTTGAGTGGTTTAAACGATTTAAACAGGAACGAGAGGAGATTGTACACAACTCACGTCCAGGACGACCTTCCACTTTAACAACAGATAAAACATTGAAAAAATCAGTGATTTTATCAGAAAAGACTGTCGAATTCTAAACTCTTGTAAAATGTGATGAATCGTGTATAAAATTATTTAGACTAAATACAGTAAAACCTCTTATATCCGGATCAATGTGGCGCCGGGCGATCCGGATATCAAAAAATCCGGATTTGAGAGAGGTTTTTTTTAATATGGGTAAATTGGTTGAAATTAGGGGTGGGTCGGTTCTCGATACCGATTTTCGATACCACCGATACTTTAGCTTTTGTATCGGTATCGAGAATCGATAGCTGAAACTCGATACCGATTACCGATACCAAGAGATACTCAGTTGTCAGAACTGCCCGTTCTCGTATAGACTCCGTGAATGTAATCTCCGGTATTTGCAATCGCATTCTCTGTATTTTAACTCAATTCAGCATTTAACAATAAATATCAGTAGGGAAAATGTAAAACATTATTAATTTTATGTAAGTAGACATTTTCCCCAGTAAAATGTTTTAGGCAATTGTTTCCTTTCTTAAGTAAACGCTTCTTGTTTTATTTTTATTCATGCGTAGGCTGTTATTTGTACACAAGAAGTCTGGAGTAGGCTCAAGGTCAAGCACTTATTGATTCGTTTGTTATCGTGTCTATAGAATTAGGGTGTCTACTGTGAAGAAAAATAACACATTTTATAGATCGGTAACAAAAGTATTTAAACTTTAAAGTAATAATTTTATTTGTTTGAAATCGGGTAAAACTTGTTGGGACTTACATTACCCGTGATTTATGATTTTTATGGGAGTCCCGACGGAATTCCTTTGTTTTACTTTTCACAGCTAACTCAAAAACATCATTTGCTACTGCAGTATTTAGTCGAAAATATTCATTTTTTATAGATATATTTATTATTTTTTACTACGCCGGATATCGGAGGTTTCGGATATGAGAGGTTCGGATTAGAGAGGTTTTACTGTATACAAAAAATACAAACACTAGAATTGTCTGTATAACTATCAATTAATCAGATTTATTATTTAAAGTTTCATAGGCATTTAAATTTAATAATAATACAGAAATGAAAGATTGAATTTCATTATACAGTAAAGTCCCGCTATTTCAAACTTTGCTATTCTGAAATTCGCTTATTCCGAACAGAGTTCAGAAAAAGTTCCGATTTTTTAACATAAAAACAGGAGAAATCAAAAAGACGTTCGTGAAAAAACGTACATTTATTGTTATACAAATAAGTTAAATAGAGACTACATAGAGCCTAAGCTTGTTGAAAACTCCTGAAACCAAATTGGAATGAAAGCTGGTTTTGTTCCTTCACGTTTTCCATCCGTTTTGCGAGAAGGAAGCTACGGTTTACTGGGCAATGCTTGCGGTGAAACGGTTACCGGGCCCGTCAGGATGAAGGAATAGTAATTAGATACAACAGCTAGGCACTATTAGTGTTGTTGCCACTTGCCTGTTGCGTTCATCCGTTTTTCTCCTTCATTTTCGTTATCTTTAAGGAATTTTATATTTTTCTCGATCTTTTTTCAATGAAGTACTAACGGACAGATTGCGGGATGACAAAACGGACAGTTCGAACAACCTATCCCTTCCCTTTCATTTTTACAAGAAAACGGAATCGTAACGCAAAGGAAGGAAGGGAAAATGGATGGTGTAAACCTTGTAACAATTCAATATTTCCTTAATTATAAAAATAACAACCCAAAGAAAACTGTAAATACATAAATATTAGAGCAAGAGAGATAGAAAACCAACTACGAACTTCCATTCATTCATAACGTATCAAAGTCAACATGCCTGACATCTAGCGGTACTAAATACAATGAATACTCACAACTAAATTACGACTTTCAACTCGATTTTATTAAATTAAACTTACTTAACGAACCTTTTAACCCTTACTTCCTATATCAAAACTATTCAAAATTAAATCATTCATCCAGGAAAATTATAATATTTATGAAATACGGAAGCAGACGACAAAACTTTACTTTTAAAGTCAATAAGAAATAGACCGATAGGCCTATAAGATCAAGCGGAAGGCGGCAGAATAATTTCGATAACATGTAATATACCTTCTTATTAGAAAATTAATTAGAACCAACGAAAAGAACCAACCTTTTCACATCTTATATGTCTTTGTTCGAAATTTAAAATATGCATCGCTACGCCAGTAAAAATACAAAAACCCAACCACGACAGATCAAAATCTAAGAACAGTTGATTGGTTCATACATCCTGTTGCTAAATTCGAATCTATGTTAAGAAGAATAAGTAGGCCTATACATTTTAGAAATTAGTTAATATTTGTAATAAGGAGTTATTTAAGTTTTTGATTTGTAATTTAACTTTAAAAAAAAAAATAGGTAAATCATATTAATTTATTATATCACATCAATATGTGTCAAAACAGGCCTATAAAGCCAAACAAAAACATTATTCCACAAAATATCACCTCACAACTCCCAAACACATAACCAAGAAGATATAGTGATTTACCAAGCCTTAAGATCCATTTCCTGAAAAGGTGAGAAGCTAAAATATGAATTGTTGAGGTGACGATTAGTACTGAGCAGCTGATGTACATTTTGCAAAAAAAAAAAAAAAACTGTTGGAACTGAAGAACCGAATTAAAACTGATATATCACTAGTAATTGTCTACGTTAATCTTTAAAACTTAATCTATTCAGTGCAGTGATCTTTTTATTATTACAATTACTGAACTTTGAATGTAATGAAAAACATATTTAAATGGGTGAGAAATTTCCAATTCTAAATAGGCCTACATTAAGTATCATTATTCTACCATCAAAACTTAACAAACTCTAGAGATAACAACTCTATTAATATAATCATAACCATTTTATAAAGAACTTGCTGTGAACTTTTCAAAAGAAAATCAATTTAATTTCAGTGTTTCCCTAAATAAAAACAATTCACATTGCTTAACCTATTTCACATTGATCAATTTTATCATCATTCTTGTTTTCACACCACATCTTGTATATATTTATTTAACCTTGTTTGTAAATAATTTGTTTCAATATAATTGGGAAAAAGTCGGCACTAACCCTCCCGAGAAAGACTCTTGTGTAACCAAAGATTTAAATAATATAATTCTATTGATCAAGACCATAAAATTAACCTTATGTAGTCGACCTGATTTCAGATAAAATGTAATGTTAATTTATTAAACTGTTACTAATAAATTGTAACCTTTGTCAACAGTTTATTTCTCTATTGTCTTCCATAGTTAATAAGATATTCATCTTCACCAATTTCAAACCATACATAGGCATAACTTTGGAGTAGGCATTTTTTTTAATTAACCCAATATTCTTAATAAATATTCTCTTATTATAATTTAGCCTTCGACATGAGGCTTTCTTCAAATAAAATAAAGTATAAAATATTGTAACCTACACTAAGGCGAGGTCAAGAGCATTTGCCGTGTCTACGTGTGATATGAGTTCAGTTTGAGCGTTCACCTCCTCCTCGCTTTCCTCCGAGCCAATCATCGCTATATAGTACTGAACACTAGCAGATGTCCCCGCTCTTAATTTACGCCTTAACAAGTCAATACGTTGATATAATTCTTGAAATCCGTCTATTCCGAATTCCCGCTAAACCGAACAGACTTCGGTTCCAATTAGTTCGGATCAGCGGGACTCTACTGTATATTTAACTTCCCGCTAAGAAAATTGAAAATTTTCTAAAATCGGGAAGTTATTGGTTTCACCCCGTTTTTCGAAAATCGAGTATTCATCAGATCTCGACATTTTGAGGTCCTAGGAATCTTCCCTGACCACTCCCGAGAGAGTGTCACCCTGTCTGTATGTATGTAAGTATTGTAACTTATGGTTACAAGAGATAAAAATTCTTATAAGTCAACTTAGCCATTTTGCAACAGATGGTTACAAAAATAAAAATATCTATAAACTTAGCTTCTTCTGTTTTTCAGCCCCACGTTGGGCAAGCCATCTTGTAACTTATGGTTACAAGAGATAAAAATACAAGAGTATATAACGTGTTAAAAAAAATGAGGTTCGGTAAAAATTTCAAAAATTAAAAAAAATTATGTTTTTAAATCAAAAATAAGATGCTATATGTGGATTATTTAATAATTATCAATATCTCTCCTTCATCTCCTTCATTTATTCACCTTAACACCAAAAGTTGTCGTTCATGTAATACCTTAAATCATTTAAACACCTCTTAGGCCTATTGCCTTAATTCAATAATAAAATCATCACTTACCTATACTCTCCATAACATCTCTCACCTAACTTCAACGTAGAATAATATCATATGCTCCTCCTTACCTTAACTCACCTTACTTTAATTCACCCTACTTTCAAAACCTTAGAATCACCTTCACTTAACTCCCACAATAATAATAAAAAAAATAATAATCATAATATTTGTAATAATCCACATATAACCTCACTTATGCTCTGTTAGCATATAACTATTCATAATTATCAATTACTGTAAAAAGATTTATTAATTAATTTAATTTCCTCAGGGGTGGGAACCTGGCTGTTAGAGTACTAGCTAAATGGATATTCGTGGCTATATAAAGAAATTCAAGACATTGTGGCAACAACCTTTGTTTACTCGAACATATTTAAGATTGAATATTTACAACAACAAAAGGATATTAACATCATAATACAATTACACAAATAAATCAATGAACTATTTACAATTATACAAACTTTGGTCAGCCCTATCTCTCAAACAAAAAAAAATGACGCAACAGAAATTGAAAGAAGTTACCTTTTAAAATAATCAAAATTTTTTATACTCGCAGACTAAAAAATATGTCCTATGGCCATTATTACTTACTGCGTTACTCGTCGCACTGTTATTTACCTAGGATTTTTCGTCATTAACACAATTCACTTAACATGTCCTGAAGCCTATCGCGCGTTACTTTTGTTGAAGCACATGGTACAGTTATAAGTTGAAAATCACTTGATTTGTACGATCAATTTTAGTTCTTATGTTAACACCAACTCCAAAGTATATATTTTTCACTTTGTGACCAAACTTGTCACCATCTCGAAGAAAAAACTACATTTTTTATCAATTATTCGTCGCCAGCCTTTTACAACACATATCAACAGCTACGCCATCTTGTTAGGAGTCTTGTTCTGGAACGTTCTCTCGCCTTACCCATTGCTTCATGCGTGTGTTTTGTCACGTACACAAGTTGATGCCCTCTCTCTGAATTGCTTCCATGATCATTATATATGGAGTTTCTTAATATACTGGTATCTCGATGCGTATGTCGAATTGTGTTATATTTTGTTATTATCTTTATTATTAAACTGTTTATAATTTTAACTATTGCTTTATACTGTTCACCTCAAACGCACTACTTGTTGAAGAAAAATCTCTTATATAATTTTCACATTTTACATACGTTCATATTTTAATATATTCTTTAAGTCTGCTTTTATATTACCTACTTTTACAGTCTGCTTATATTTTTTATTTATTTATTAAAAAAAAAAGATTCTACTGTAATTATTTTGCGTCATTAAGAAATATATATATAAAAATTATAAATGGTTAATATTATTTAAGTATTGCGTCATTTATTTATTTAGACCAAACCTCTGTGCTTTTAGACACTATAGGAAACTGCTGATTAATTTCTTATCGTATATTTTCTCTGTGACATGGCTGTTAGTGTTACTGTATGTGACCCGCTTATAACTTTTGAACGGCTTAACCGATTGGATCCAACCAAACGGCGTTCTAAAGAGTTCCATCAAACTTAGATTTCCTGAAAATTTCAACTAATTCGGACCGGTAGTTTCTGAGAAATTTAGAAAAAACTAAGAAATAAAAAATTTTCAAATCAGGTTTTTTTGGAATAACTTTTAAACGGCTTTACCGATCAATTCCAAAATCTAATCAGCTTTTAACCTTGAAAAGCGACGTCGATCGCTACCAGTCCGGTCAAAATCGGTTAATTCGTTCGTGAGATATCGTGAACGAAAGAAAATAAAAAAAAGTGTTTTTTTATCAATTTCTCCCAAATTTTTCATCAGAAAAATTTTTGTTATCGATTATTTCCCTTTTTTGGGGATTTTTGATTTTTTTGGGGGTCCTAACCTAACCTAACATTTTTTGGATTTTTTATTTTTGAAGATTTTTGGGAATTTTTGAAGATTTTGGGAATTTTGGATTTTTGATTTTGGGGAACTTTGGGCCGCCATCTTTTTTTTTGCAGCCATCTTGTTTTGTAATAATTAATATTTAATTTAATTATTTGCTTTGAAAAAAGTTTGGGTGTCTCCGAGAGTCGAACCGGGTATCCCATGACCCGAGTTCACAACGTTAGCGGTTAGGCTACGTCGACTCTGTTAAGAAGGAACTATCTTGTGAAGTATATATGTTTAACATCCGTCATCAACCTTGTATCAGATACAAGGTGTTATAGTGTCATTGGGATATAGTATAAATTGCATTATAACAACCCGAACATTACCGATCGTTCCCAAGTAAATCCGAATCGGACTTAGAAGAAATTAAGAGCTTTAAATGTTATAGTGTCGTTGGGATATAATATAAATTGCATTATATAATCCCGAACATTACCGATTGTCCCCGAATCCAACCGAATCGGACTTAGAAGAAATTAGGAGCTTTAAATGTTATAGTACCCTTGTAATATAGTATAAATTGCATTATATAATCCCGAACATTGCCGATCGGTTTCTACTATTAAAATTGAAAACTTTTTATATATTATTATAAAAATATAATTTATAAGTAATATTTTAATATAATAAAAAATTTCAACTGCTTTGTAATTAAACTTAGCGGGAAGTTACAGGGATGGCCTTTAGGGTCAACCGTTTTCCAATTTTGTTAAGTAAATACACTCCAGCAGCTATTAGCTCAGTAAGTTTAAAATGATAAAATACATCAATTACATTATCTGATATGTGTAATAATACCAAAATCTGGCTTATATAATAAGCATCATGTCAAGGATCATTTCATAAACCATCAGTCCCTGATAGCACCAAGAAAAAAAAAACCTGCATAGCCCATTAACTTCATACTCCATTTCAAACATTAATATAAGATCATTCACCATGATATTATAAAACCACATAGGTTTAAGTTTAGGCCAATACAAATGTAGAAAAGATGATTAAAAAGGTTGAGGAGGGAGAAAAAGAAAACATTGTTGTAGGAGGGAGGAAGAAGAATGTTTTTTGAATTATGGTGACTCTTGTTCAAACTTTTGTAGAGGACAGTTGTCTATTTCTCTCTTAAACTCAAATTGAATAATAAAACAAAATAAACGGAATCAGTTAACTGACACAAACTTTCTCCCAACTTACTGTAGTCAAAATAATATTGTTTTTAATCATTTTATTGACTACTTTTTAGAACAAAACAAAAAAATAATATTCTACCTACGTCAATCGTATAAAAAAATTATTGTCCCAGGCGGGATTCGATCGCGCGACCTTTGAATTACTGGCCGTGCTCGCTACCGTGGTGCTACCCCGTGCGGCCGCTGCCGCGATGCTAGATTGACATCACAAACTTGTTTATTTTTAAACATTTCCCCATAATTATAAAATGCCGAAGTTTTGAAAAAGCGGGTGGTGTCATTTTGTTTGGCATCTTAAGCACTATAAATACTGAAAATTTGATCAAAATCGTTAGAGCCGTTTTTGAGAAATTTGAATTTTTGTCGTTTTTTATGGGTTTTTAGGGGTAAATTACCCTTGAAAATTAAAAATTCCAAAAAATGAAAAAAATGCCTGGAGACATTAGGGTTTAGTACCTACATACCAAATTTCATGAAAATCGGACCAATAGTGTCCTCTCTGGTCGTGTATACATACAGACAGACTGACAGACAGACACTACTCTAAAAACACTTTTTTGGGTTCAGGGAGCACCAAAACAAAAAATTCCACTAAAAATATTTTTGGGTTCCGGGAGCACCAACACAGATAATTGCACTAAACAATTTTTTGGGGTTCTGGGAGCACCAAAACAGATAATTCAACTGAAAATTCAAATTCGAACATTTTTACGAAAACAATACTTTCTCCATATACTACGTATAGGGTGGAGAAAGTAAAACACCAAGAAAAAGAATTAAGTTGTCACCACACTTGCAGTTATTTACAAAGCAAATATTTAATAAAAGAAAATTACACCTAGTGCTGGTAAAATACTACATTCACCTACATTTTGGGTGAGTTGAATATTGTTTTCTCCACATCAGACCTTCATGCTTCTTTTCTTCAACGTTAAAATGATCTACCACACAACTTTCATCTACTTCCATAACCTCAACAAATCAGACCAAAAGACTGTTTGTTTTAAATAAGCAGTTTTAATTTTGTCCACAACTATCAATCAGCCTTCATTAGCCTAAGTCTAGAATAAGAACTCATTATGTAACATTCTCTGATATTAAAGTACTTTATTTGTTTTGAACCCGACTTTTTTTAATATTCAGTTGTAATAATTTTGTATTATTAGTTAATAAACCATTTGTAATCCCATACCACAGCGTATCTCTGCTTATTTTTTTATATTAAACAACGTTAAACGTGAGAGTAATTACAACATACCTATTTAAAATTTTAACATTATATTAACATTATGTTAATTAAATATCTCAGGTAGAGACACTCTTGCTGGCAAGTTTAAATGTTCTATTGAAATACATGTATTTATAAATGACACATAATAATTCAATAAAAGTAAAAATGTATTTCCAAATCAATTAATGTTATAGCTTTCTTTTACAGAAAGAAATGTTCAGTTAACAACATTTTAACTAATAAACAGATTGTAACATGATCACAAAAAAGTATATACAAAATCTACAATTTAAAAAACGTTTATCCTATGACCATTTCTCATTAAATGGGGGCAAGCATTATTTTTTTTAAAATGATTAATTATGGTCATAAAATAAAAAAATTACATGTGTCAACGATCAATATAAATCTAAATCCGAATCGCAATCTCTCAGTTGATATTTCGATATCTCGATTGAGCTTCGATATCAAGTAGGCAGTTGCTACAAAGATAACGATGATTTTGTTTTGCAAGATGCAAGATGAAAAGCTCTCTCTTCTATCAACCCTACAAGTGAACGCAAGTGTTACTTTTAATGGACCTAGTTTGTCAAACAATATCGATAATTTTAATAATTACGTACTTCAATCAACGCAATAATTTAACGAAGAGAAACTTCCTGACGTCAGGTAACCGCCGTAAATTAGCCTACGCTTCAAAACAACGTAAGTACTTTTACAATATCAAACAACATGTTTATTGCATGAAAATACATATTTTCTCTAATTTTCATAAAGATCTGATGATTTTTACCCCACCAATAACATTATAAGTTAACAAAAAATTAAATCGTGGAATTTTTTTGAGGTTAGGATATATTTTTTATGTAACTACAGTAAACTCCTGATTATCCGCGGGCGGATGATCCGCGAATGTCACGGAAAATATACAGTACTGTAAATCTGTACTGTATTTTATTACGAGTGATCAACAAAGAAATTTAGCAAAAAGTTGAACTCTACTGACGATTGTATTGTGTACAGTATACAGTAAAACCCCACAGGCCTTCTCTGAACTCACAAGACGACGATGCGCAGTTGGCTGAAAAACTTGTGTTGCGGAAAATTCAATCAAGAATTAAGAAAATATGTTTTCAAAGCAAGAAACAAAAGCAAGTGACTGATTTTTTCAAAACGTTGTGAATTTAAAGAGTTGTGTTTTTTCAGTGTCTAATAAAGTCTCTCAGTACAGTACTGTATCCATGTTATGATGTAAGTTATACTGAAATTTATTGTAGGTTATTTATTTAGTAAAATACTTTGTGTCATTTAAAAATGTTTAATGTTAATTGTAACTTTTCCTGTATATAAATCGAGTTTTTTAAGTTGGAATTACAATTTAATTTTGTTGTTTCCTATTTTCGGCTCTTCTGCGGATTATCCGAGAATTTCACTATTCGCGATGGCCGTGCCACTTAATTTCGCGGATAATCGGGAGTTTACTGTATACCCCAACAGTTTGATAGTCTAGTAGTTTTCGAGTATTTTCCTTCTTTTTATTTTACAACAAGTAGAGCCGGAGCTATTTACAAATAGTTTAGCGATGCAGTCAAAATGCATCAACAATGCACTTTTCTCAGGAAGCCGCAGCCCGATTTTGCTGAGATTTTTTGTTTTCGACTCATTTGCATGTATAAAAACGAAATATTAAAAAGTGTAACATCCCGTCTACATCACTTTTCCTACATTTTTTTTGACTAATTTCCCTCCACTAAATAGATTTAATGTCGGTTGAACATTGTCTTGAGTCTGACCTAACTGCGTTCTACATTGTTTTGAATAAATGAGTGATATTAAGTAATAATAATAAGGAATACAGTGGTGCCTATTTGGATTAATAAAGATATGTGTGATTAATATTAATTTATTGTATCTGAGTTTTATCTGATTTGTGTTTGACGTGTTGTGAATGCAGGGAAGTTATGTTTTGTGTTTTCAAATCTAGAATTGTGTTTGTGAGTACGATTCTATTCATTTAAAGGTTGTAATGATTGTACTTTTTGACATCTGTTGGGTTACATAAATTGGGTATCTGAAGGTTAAACTGTAAATCAGAAATTCTACCTTGAGGTCCTAACTACTCTATGTGAACAAGTAAGAAGAAAGTTACATGAGTTGTGGCAGGACAATGCCCCCCGGTCCATACTGCATTGTCTGTCGAGATGTTTTTGTCCTAGCATGAGGTCTCTAAGCATGTTGGAACTTGCACCGTGTGACTTTTGTTCTCCAAGATGAAATCAGTACTGAAAGGATTGAGATTTGAGACAGTTGAATCTGTGATAGAGAACATGTTTTCTGCAAATAACTTCAAACACTGCTTTAAAAATGGAAAATTTTCATGAAACGGTGTAGGGATGTGGAGGGAAGTAAACGAAGAAATGTGTTAAAGTTATGAAGAAATAAAAATAAAAAATTTTATAACACACATTCGGTTATTTTTTAAGCTATACCTCGTACGAGGGCTATCCAGAAAGTGGATTACTTTTTCGTCTGTGCCCGCAAGGGGCGGGGCTAGCACGGCCATCTTGGTGTCAGTGCGTTACGCCGCTCAGTCGGCATCTAGCCGTGCTAGTGAGAGGTTCGTGCTGTACTCCGTCGAGTTACTGTGACAGTTTGAAATGTCTGTCTTAATTGAAAATGCCGCGAACTGTGAGATGCGTGCAGTAATAAGGTTTCTGACTGCAAAAAACTATAAACCGATAGAAATCTATCGGCAGCTTTGTGAAGTGTATGAGGACAATATTATCACTGAAGGTGGAGTGCGTCAATGGGTCATAAAGTTTAAAAATGGCTGAACTAATGTTCACAACGAAGAGCGAAGTGGAAGACCTAGCATAGTGACTGCCGAACTTGTCGAAAAAGTCGATGCCGAAGTCCGTGAAAACCGAAGATTCACAATAACGGAACTCTCTATGAGTTTTCCACAAATTTCGCGAAGTTTGTTGCACGAAATCATCACCAAAAAGCTTGGTTACCACAAGTTTTGTGCAAGATGGATACCAAAAATCTTGACTGAGATCCACAAAAATCAGCGAATGACTGCAGCGCTAACTTTTTTGGACGCTTACGATAAAGATGGCGACTCATTACTCGATCGCATCGTTACTGGTGACGAAACATGGGTTAAACATGTGAACTGCGAGATGAAATTGCAGTCAATGCTGTGGGGCCACACAAATTCCCAAGAAAAACCCAAGAAATGCATCCAAACGACGTCGGCAAGGAAGGTGATGGCGACTGTTTTTTTGAGACAGGAAAGGTGTAATTTTTGTGGACTTCCTGGAAAGAGGCACTACAATAAACTCTCAAAGGTATTGCCAAACTCTGCAAAACCTCAGAAGAGCAATACAAAACAAGCGCAGGGGAAAGTTGAGCTCAAAGATCTTGCTGATTCACGACAACGCCCGGCCCCACACGGCAAATGCCACTCGCCAAGTTCTTGGATCCTTTAAGTGGGAGTTGTTTCCTCATCCGCCGTACAGTCCCGACCTGGCACCGAGCGACTTCAACTTATTCCCAGCAATTAAGAAGTGGCTGGCTATGCAGCGTTTTGATGACGACGCACAGCTGCAAGAAGAGGTAACCAAGTGGTTGAAGGCGCAGGCGACCGAATTCTACGACGAAGGAATTTCCAAGCTCGTCCATCGCTACGATAAGTGCCTTAATTTGAATGGTGACTATGTAGAAAAGTAGTATTTAAGTGCGGCTTTCATCTGTATATAATAAAAACAATTTCCAATACTTTGTTTATTTTTAATTCCAAAACGTAATCTACTTTCTGGATAGCCCTCGTATTTACAAATGTTTTAAGTTTAGCAAAACAAGTATCAGACTCTGTGATCAGTTTATACTTCATTTGTCACACTCTAGGTCACTATAGCTGAGTAACTTTTTTTATTGTTATTAACAAATAATATTGAATAATAGTATGTAGTGTGCTCGTTTGCAGGAATGTCCTGGGCTGATCAAATGGACACATTAGATAAACTGGAAGAACTTATGGCCATGGACACTGAAAGTAAAGGTTAGTATTAATAAGATGTTAAAAGGGAAAAACTTTGGACATAATCAAGCAAGATTATTTTGTAAAATTTGTCCATCGAATTTATTCAAATGGTTTATTCAATCATCTAGGAGGCTACTTGTATAAATCTGATAACATTATTAGACTTTTGTAGATAGTAACATGGTACTTCATTAATGTTTGGTATTCAAACTCTCTCCCCCTTCCAAACACATGGTTCACACTTTCTGGAAAGTCAGGGAAAATCAGGGAATGTCAGGGAAATTTTAATAAGTCAGGGAAAGTCAGGGAAAAACTTATAAAAATACCGCAAGTCAGGGAAAAAAAGTACAATTTTTGAAAAGTCAGGGAAATTTTATTTGTTTGTAATAAAGTATTGTTTTTACTGGAAGATCAGATGGCAAAGGAATACAAACTTATCAGTATTTGTTATTCTGCTAAAATGAAGTGGAACCTAATTTGAATTGGTAAATTGATATGTTTATTCTATAATTTCTTGTGAAAATGAATTCATGTTGTACTTATAGTTTTGGTGCAGATCCCAACATAATATTTCTCCAACCGGAACAAGGAAAACTAAGAGTGAACATATTATTAGAATCATTTTTTACTGCAAACAGAATCTCAGATGTCATTGCTGAACATGCCAAAGCTCAGAACAATGTTCTTTACAGTGAGGCACATACTACTTTGAAATTGAATTTTAAAACTTACTTATAAAATACAAGCCTTCTTCAAGACTAGATGACTTTTATTCATGTTTGATGATGATGTTCTTGAACCTATCAATAACTTTGGGAAGTTGTTAAGTTGAGTTTGACATTCTCTCATGGAAATGCTACCGTTGAAAGTGGTTTTTCTACAATAAAAACTTGCTAGAGGAAAATTTACTAGAACACAGTTTAGTTGCTGAAAAAACAGTCGATAATGCAATTAAATTTTATGGAAACATTTAGAAAGTGCCTATTACACAAGCAATGTTGTCTAATGTTAGAGCTGCCCATAGAAGATATGAATAAACCCTCCAAGAGACAAGTAAAACTCAAAAAGAAGCTGACAAGAAAAAAGAAAATTTTCCTTAGAAATAAAGAAACTTGAAGAACAGAGGGAAGTTTTAAAACTTAAAGCTTTGAAAGAAGAGGCAGACATAAAATCAAAAATTCAGATGTTGGAGAAGAAAAAATAAGTTTAAATGTTTAGAGTGAACAGAACGATTAATTGATTTTGTATTTTTTGTAAGTCTTGTGATTAAGGACTCCACATAAGAGTTTTTTTTTTATATATAAACTGTTTTTATAAAAAGTTGTTTGTATACATTTGGTAAAAATAAACAGATTGTTATGCAATATTTTTTAATAGAAAACATAATTATGCTATTTAAAAATTATAATGCATTTTTTGATTTGATTAAAATTTTGTTTGTTAATTTTATCCAAGAAATGTTTTTAAATTTTGCTACTAAATAGTAGTTTAATATGTTCGATAGTTCTTTCGTATGATATTTTTCTTTTTAATAAATAGACTTAAACTAATTGTTTCTTATAGTACTTAATATACTTTTGTTTTATATTGTATTCTTATTTTCTTGTTAGGTACTTAATTACTTTTGTTCTATATTGTAATCTTTTTTGTAAGAAAGAAAAAAGGAAAGCGTTGGATGGCTATGGGGATGGTGGAGGCCGATAATTTAAAAAAAATTTCTTTAAAGACTTGACCATGAACAATATGTGTATCATCATCGCGTGTCAGGGAAAATTTACTTATTCAGTCAGGGAATGTCAGGAAATGTCAGGGAAATCAATATCAAAATATAAGTGTGAACCATGATTAACATTGATTTGAGTTTCATGGTAAAATCTTTGCTCTGTTGGAAAAATGCTAATTGTTGAACTGGTCCAACGTAGCAATGTGAAGTCCCTCATGAAACTTGCAAGTCCTTCATGTGAAACTTATGCTTTGTTAAAATAAGTGTATGAAAATGATTTTGCATCATGCACCCTAGTTTTGGACGATTTAAAAGGTTAAAGAGGAATGAGAAGTGATATAGATGACCTCAAACCATGGATAGCCGTACAAGTCAAAAATGGATAGAACCATGAAAAAGTCAGTCAATTCATCAGAAAAGGTTTCTGGTTGAGTATTCAAAGCTTTTATTAAGTTCATGGGAATTGGCAAGGAATGTATTCATCAGATTTTACACAAAAGTTTGAACATGGACAAAGTTTGTTTGAAAATGGCAGCAAAGAACCTAACATTTAGAGCACTTGAACATTTAGAATACTCAGTGCTGACATTAAAAAAATAAATAAAAACATCAAAGGAAACCATAAGTTCTTACAGAGAGAGAGATCACAGTTCTTAGAATTTGTGATGAAACATAGTTTTTTTTATATATTATTATGTTTCTGAAATAAAGCAGCAATCGGTTAATTCGAATACTCTCTATTCGAATGAAGTCGGAGGAAAAGAGCATACGGTGTAGATAGACAGATAGATAATTACTTTATTTTTTTGCTGCGAGGTTAGGACTATTTAGTCCTCTCTTCCACCTAACCCCAATACAAAATTACAAACACATAGAACAAAACATTCTTAAAAATAAATAGTTCTTTAACAAACAAAAATAAATGTACACAAATTATGAAAACATCAACAGTAAATACTTATTATAATCAGAATTAAACATTCATTCAATACAAACATTTTTAAAGTACGCCTCAAAATTGGGATGCATCAGCAGAGTAGATACTCTGCACAATAAATAAGATATCCGGTAGTGAATTCCACATACGGCAAGCGAACACGGTAAATGATTTATTATACTTCATGGTGCGGTGCAACAGTATGCCAAGCAAAGTACCACCTCTTCTAGTGCTCTTTGCACTTATGTTAGAGATATAGACAAACTTTTCTGTCAGGTAAGCCGGCACTTCAGTTTGTAGAATAGAATGTAACACCATCATATTATGATAAATCCATAGAGCATGAAGTTTTAAGATGTTAGGAGTTTTATTATAAATAGAAACACGAGCGACGTGTTTTAAATAAACAATAAAACGTACAGTAATTCTGTGCCAACTGCAATCTGTTAGCCAACACCACGACATGTTACTGACTACGGTGTCACAGTAAAAAGATTTTACAAGGAGCACTCTGACGTGGAATGGCAAGGGATTCTTAATTTTTTTAGGTATGCATTTCTGCAAAAACTCTATTACACGTCTCAGCCACCAAGTCTGTTTACTATTAATAAAGCAGACCAAGGACCTTCACTTTGTTACAGTAGTCTAAATTGTTGTTATCAAACTGAAGTCTGAGAAAGCTGTCTAAGTATATTTTGTTTGTCGGTCGAGAGTAACCCAAAACAATAGGCTGCTTAATAGCCTTGTTGATTCTATCTGCTTTTTCTGGCCCATAGAGAAATATTTGAGATAATCATGGTCCATGGAGTGTAGGTATGTAAATCACCAGAAATTAGGTTTGAACTTATGCAACTGTGTTGAAGATTCCTACTGTAGCACCCTGGATGATGACTTTACCCTCCCTCTCACTTTGCTTTCCAGAGATCATACAAGGGAGTATATTTAAGGTGATTTATTGTTTGCATTTTTGAAAGTTGCGGCGTTAGGCCCTGATCGTTTGTTAATTTAGCGACCGTTACAGTTCTTTAGGCTTTCGCCATTTTACCCAAGCCGTCAATCGCGCACCACTAAAACCAATTGCCAGAGCAACTCCACACCAACTCAATAGTCACCAGACCACGAACTCTGGAATCAGCTTTGATGAAAACTACAAATTTGGAATAATAACTTATTACTATTGAACAACCTAATTATAATATCAATTTTAGCTACATAGTTCCCGGAATCGTTAGCCTGGGTTGCCATTTAATCCATGCCCTAGCCGGCCATAATTAATTATTAGCCGTACTTAATTAGTTTGAGTTAAGGGCGTCTTAAAGTAATTTATACGGAGAGTTGCTCGGGTGGTTATCTCTACTTCAAGTCCTTGCTACGCTCTGTTCTGACTCGGCCAAGTTATCTCTGCTCTGCTATAACTATTGTGAATTATGTAAAACTAGGTACATAACGAGACCGGTGATTTCGAGCCATACATCACCATATTTTCAAACAAAATTTGAATGTCTGCAAATAAATGAAAAACTTGTAAAACTAAAATATTTTCACAACTAAAAAGTATTAAAGAAACTTTAATCCAAATAATGTAATAGACCAAAATGAGTTTCCCAAATCTTGATTAGGGTATTCCTAATGTCAAAATAATCCTGAGGATTTATAATAGACCGACCCAACCATTGTTTTTGTAGGTTTGGCTTGGAAAGATCGTTTATCAACACTAGAGCAGTTGGAAGAACTCGTCGCTAGACATCCTGGCCGAGCTCTAGAACTCCACCAGAAATTATCTTCACCATCTCGTAGAAGGGCACTTCCAGATACTATTCAACGTTATCATGCGAGACAAGCTAGTGCTAAACGAAAACGTGACCAGCTGTTGCAAGACAAGTCAGCTAAAATGAGAGAACTTTTAAACAAAGTAAGTCTTATTGTATTTATTTGTACTTATATCAGGAATACGTGAAGTCTCAAATATTAATTTGTGTAACGTGCTGCCGCTATGCAAGCCGTTTACAAACAATTTATTAATAAAAAATAAAAAAAATGAAAAATAAAAATTAATTTTGACAAAAATATTTCTAAGTTATTTTTAATAAAAAAAAAAAATACCTTTACTGTGTAACAATTACTTATTATATCCTATCTTCAATCCATTTACTTTATTTATTTAATTAAATTATCACTTTAAATATTATAACACCTTATTCCCAATAGAAACAAACATAACCCCAAAATTGAAATTAGGTTATGTTGTAGTCAGATCTGTGTCTACTACAGTTGATCATTAAATATCTGTTACACATTAATCTATTGTATCTGTGCGTACAGTTGACCTGCGCAGGACCGATCATCCCAGAAATACGCCATCTATGTTTCACCACAGACTGCATACCTCCAAAACGTACCATCCACGATCTCAACTGTCACCATTTTGATTCACTTATAAAGAAACTGAAATTGAATTTATAATTATAACAAGGTTCATTTTACCATAAAGTACTTCTGGAAAGGAGAAAACTCAAATTAAGAAATCATAGTAGCTGGCATTAATATTTTAATTTGTCATTTTAGTTTAAAAAGAACACATACAAAAGATATTCACACTCAATTTGGCAAGTCATTCTAGTTATCACAGTCGTACACTCAAGCATTCACATTAATGATTAAACACATTATCTTAAAGCTACAACAAATTATATTAATAAAATATTCAATGCAGACTTAATGAAATTTATTTCTTACTACTTACGTATTTCGTTTTATAGTGAACTTAAGAAAAATTTATGAATTTATGAGAGAAAACTTACAACACAGAAAAATATGAATTTAAATTAGAAAAACCCCATAATTGTTTATTCGTCGCACTCTAGCCACTTTGAATTTAGTTTGTTAAACACTCACTGTTCAATCTTTGTGTAAAGATGCTGCACCCACGCCATGCTTCTACTCAGATTTTCTAAGTCGTTATTTTACGGCACATTACAAGTAAACTTCATATTTCTTTATCGCATGATAAAATCACTGTCTCTACTCTTACTAAAACATATTTTGACGGTGTTATAACTCTAACTACCGCAAAAAGCACTTAATAAAACCATTTCGCCGGAGCGACTGTAGACAGGTCTGATCTGCACTAGATCCTTTATGTAAGTGAGAAAGAACCAAGTCCTTTGTTCGCGTTCTTCATGGTGTGACGTCACATCGCCTGACTTTACATGCTGCCAACATAACATAGCAAATTAAGTTCTTTGAATGTCTGAGATAGTCTGTGATATTCATTCATCACTGGCTAGAAACTTAGTGGACCAAAGCTTCAAACTCTCCAATACCGTTTAAATGTTTTTCGTATTTTGACACATCATGAAACACAAATATAATAATTTAAACAAAATTGAATATAAATATGAAATTAGATATTATGTAAGCTTTAATTTGAATTATTAATAAAATGTCTGCATTTCCCTTTGAAGTTCTATGCTTTTTGTTTTTATGAAATAACTAAATCTTTTAAATTAGGCTAAATGTCCAAAATTACCTTATGACCCTCTTTACGTTATACCTCTATTTAAGTGTTTTAAAATCCCTGAAACTCACATATATTACATTTGTTGTAATAATAAAAAATTTTATTTTATTGTTTATAACTATTTTTTTGGCAAATAATAATTGCTATATAAGTGGTTTTTTCTACTACCAATTCCATGATATTTATGATTCATGTTTTAAGATTATATATTAAACCCAGGAAACCATTATATCTTTTAAAGAAAAAGAGCTTGATAAATGAAACTTTGCTAGTCGTGATTGTTTAATGATAAGCGTTATAAATACAAATTTATTTTAACATTTACTTTATGAAATTACTTGATAATATCTTGAGGTTGTGAATTCGTCGAACTAAGCAAGCATGTGAGAGGATTGGTTGAAGGTGAATGAAGTAATCAATTTGAAATTAACCTTGAACATTCACTTTCACTTGAAAGACACATTAAGTAAGAACATATATATATACACAAATGAAATAAGGAATATTCAAAATATTATAAGAGAGCATGTTAAGTTGAATTAATTGAATTGTGCACTTTACATACCATGGATTTTCTATTTAACTTTAGATTTCACTGTCACTAGTACAAACATAATTATTGCTTTAGGCACTAGAAGATCTTTTGATATTATTTGATGGATGATGATTGAAGTTAGAGATGGTGAAATACTATCTCCATTGTCTGTCTATGATGATGTAATCGTCCAAGTTCTTTATCTGGATTAATTTCCTTAATCCATGGATGAATCCTTTAGTAACTCCATTATATATGTCCTCAGTAGATCGTTCTACAGAGTTGATTCATCCTAACAAACTTAAAAAATTCACACTTGTGAATTATTTTGCAAAAACTTTATGAGAACGTATATAACATGACTTGACTACTTGAAGACTAGAATCAGCGTTCCATCTTTGGGCGGATATCTCTATCTGCATGGTTTTAAAAGTGGAATAAGATGTATTGATTTTATTTGCCGTGTAATTCAATTTACAGACAAATCATTTCAAAGTCTCTTGTGATCGATCGATTCTATGTTTTTTGCATAGATGATTCACTATATTTTTAACACTTCTCTACCCAATCTGAATACGGATCGATTAAAAATATCTAGTCTATTTTAAACTGTTCTGTCACAGATGAAGTTTAGGCCTACACACGCACTTTGGGTTTGCTTGGGCTCTAAGTTGTACCTTTTTTGTCCATGTCTCTTATGTTAATTATTTAATAATATAAAGCTCTCTTAAAAAATGTAAATTTAGTTGAAATTAAATGTTCTCTCTAACTAAAATTGACCGATGGTCTTATTCTGATTTGATAATTGTACTTTGTGGAATTGAGGACGTTACAATTGATGGCAGAGAATTACTTTTCCATGAATCAGCGATATTAGGGGAGAAGGTTGACTAGGAGTCGAAGAAAATCAAATTCAAAACCAGACCTCAAAAGATTGATCCAGTAGTTTGGTCGTATAAAATTTGTTAAACTCATTACCATTAATGTAGTCATAATGCTAACAATCTAAAATTAAGTGGTGATCGGTAGTAAAATGTTTTATTTGATACTTACAAAGACCATAAATGCCGACTGGATCATCCTTTAAATTCCAGATTTGCAGAATTTGTCTCATAAAAATAATACATTTATACACTTTTACAAAAGATGTCATTAAATATTTCCGATCTCCAGATGGTTCCATGTGCTGACTGTATGGAATTGTAATTCCCTAATATTTTAAAGTTCAAAAGTTATCAATCTGGCTTGGGACTAAATTGGCACTAAATTTTAATTAAAGTGGTAAAATTTACAAATTTGTTTATATACCTTATTTAATTGTATTAGGTTTTCATAAAACAAGTCTAGTTCTTTTCACTCACTATGCAAGTGTGTTCTTTGCATCATTTTCTTTCCTTCAACCATAATTATTTCCTTACATCATTCATTATTATAAAATCTAAGGAGGTACTTTTTTTACTTTGTTCCTTAACCAACTCTTTGTATGACTGTAAACAGGAGACCTTGCAAACAAATCTAAAACCTGCTCTTTATTGTAAATTTTTATGAGAAAGGATTTTGTCTATTAATAATTCTCGAAACCATAAGGTATAATGTTAATTTAATCTTAGGGAGATATCAAACTTGGATGGATAAAGTTATAATTTCCTCGTTTCAAGCCAATAAAGATAAGATCTGTCAAATCAATTCACTAATTATTTTGCATTTGTTATTCCAATCACAACGCACATTTTCTGAATACGAATCTGTCTTTCATAGGTGAATACGAACCTATGTCACCTCAGTTCACATTGTCCTCTTGTAACATTGAGGTCATCAGTAATACAATTGCAGATCTCAATATAAAAAAACAAAAAACAAAAAACAGGATTCGATAAGATTCAAGCTAGAGATATGAAATAATAATCACATGACGTATTATACAATTAATCAATTTCTTTAATTTCTGATTTTGTTTTCCTTTAAACCATCCATGCAACTGCTTAAAAAAAGGACTCAAGTAATAAAAAATTATTGCATGAGTCGTTTTAAGACTTCAAGAAATAATCATATAAAATTTTAAGAAAATCAAACCACAAATCAGTGACTGACAAATTAACAGTTTTTGATTGTCGAAATGCTGAACAGTCAATATAAAATTGTTAATAGGCCTACTCATAAAACAAAGCATTCGAGTGCTTTTTTTACGATTTTTCTACTTCTAGCGTTTAACTGATTTGTATAAAGGTTTGTATAAAGATGAGATTTCGTATCTATCAATATATTTATTTCTTCCTTATGTTTATAATTTTGATTAAACTTAATTTTTAAACACCCCTTAACTAAGTTTCATTTGGTTCATAGTATTAGTTTTAAATTTGTTTTTATCGATTAAAAACTTTTTATAGGTAAATTTTATAATTTATATTGAAAGAATTTTATATTCTTTATTACAATTTATTCAACATTTAGTTTTATCGTATTACTTTACAAGTTTTTAAAAAAGTATTTTGTAGTAAGCTAAATTTAGACGCTGTAAGATTGAGACACATTAATTTTAAAAACATTTGAAAAAGTAAAAAAAAGGATTGATTTATGGGATCGAACCAAGAATTCCTAGAACTTAAGCCACAAAGACTAATCCCTAAAAATGTACATTTTATACATTACACTACCTAAACTCCAAGTCCAAACCAATCTTAAAATGATTACTTTTCCTTTCAGTCACCAAAATAATAATCAATAAGTGTGCAAATATTGGATTATTGTCTTAACATTATAAACTCAGCTAAACATAAATAAAAATTATTAATTATGTAATTAATTTTGTGAATAGGTAGAAGAAGTAAAGGCAGCTCAGGCTCAGCTGATTGAGGACCGCAAGAAGAGACTTGCAGACAAATTGAAACGAGCAGAAGAAAACAGAGCATCACATCTAAGAAGTATTCAGAGAAAAGCTCACGACGAAGAAGAAAAATTACGAGAGATTGCTTTTATAAACGAGTTAGAGGCACAGAATAAGAGACACGATTTTATGGCATTGTGTCAGGTAAGAAAGTAGAATTTATCATTACAGTTGACACTTTTAAAATCCTGTATAAAATTGGTTCCATAAATTACTTGGGTTTTTTTATGCTCTTTGCCTTTTTTTACTTTAAATAGTGTTATCTCGACAGTATTTGGTACATGTGTTTATTTTTTAGTACATACAAACTATTCAAGTCATAACCATTAACCCTTTGCACTCTGGTAGGATTCTTAATATAAGTCCTCTGGGATCAGATGGCCAGTAGTTCTGGAAAAAGCTATTTCTTCGTCGAGTATGAACAGTTGGTGCAAGTTACGTTCCTCTCAGATCGGATGGGCAAGTACTGGACAACCAGTACCCTCGAACGCCTGGATGGCCAGTAGGCGTGGACGCACAAATGATCTGCATTAATTTATTTTTAGTAGTTTTATTTTGTCTGGATTGGGCTGAAACCTAGCGTCCAAATCTTAAACTAATTAATTCCCGCTTTTTCTCTGATCTGTGTTGTATCAAAACGTAGCAGTATTCGTTACATTATAACCTTACCAGCAGTTTAGTTATATGTTGCGGTGGTCTAGGCTAGTGTTTTTAAAGTTTGAAGTAATTTAATAGAACAAAAGTTAATTAGTTTATTATTGCTTCTAAGTGTTTTTTTAACAAATACTTGATTTTGTTTTATTTTAAATTAACAAAAAATGTTGTTAGATAAGTTGTATACAATGGACCCAATGGTTTATTTTATTCATTAAAATACATTATAACTATGTATTTACAGCTAAACCAAAAACTCACCAAGAACAATATAATATATCTACTTTTTTGTATATGAAAAAAAATATCCACTAACAACATTTCAGATTGTAGTGAAAAATAATTCAGAGCTGTTGACGTCGCACGGTCAAGATGGCGGCAGAGCTGACAACAGTAACGTAAACGGCCAGTCAGGCTGGCTATCCGAGCTGTGAGGATGTCTAATTCAGTAAATCTTCAGAGCTGTCTGAGAATAGCGTATGGCAGTACTGGCCATCCGAGTGCAAAGGGTTAATTGAACCCTTTTTAGTTTTTTAAGTATTTAATAATAGTTAAGTTATGTGTAATAACTGGTTATGTGTATAATACCAACACAGTAAACACAATAATATTGTATGTACATATGCTGTTATTGGCTTTAACTTAACTATTATCCTTCATCCGATTGTTTTAACAGTTACACCATCCAATAGGGTATTATATGGGCTACAAAAAAGGTGTCTTCACATTTTTTGTTGAAATGTAGTTTCTGGGAAATTTAGGTTTGACATTTTCAAAAAAAATCAAATATAATCGCTTATTTTTCTTAAAATAGATCATTTTTAGGTTAAACTTCATGCCAAATTTGAATTCAATCGGTCAAACATTTCTCCAGATAAGAATTATTTTGTACAAAAAAAAACAAAATGTCGGATATCTGGAAACGAAGGTTTTCTGGATTTATGTTCATATGAACAATTTTGTAATCTCCCTATCATCTCCTGAAGTTGTGCCAACTTCTTGCTAAACACTGTATATAAATAAAATTTAAAAAATTGTATTGGAGTTTTTAAAGTTTTCAAAAAGTATATGTTTGACATAAAGCAATGGGTTTTCCAATCTCAACCCTCTTTATAATTTATTTGAAACAAAATGGTATCAGTTTGGACAATTTTAACTAGTGCCCATTTTTAATTTCTGGTTAAAGTGATCTTCTGATTATAATGTAGTAAAAATGTCAATACACAGATGGAATAATATGTGAAATTGATATATAATTTAAAAAAATTCTGTTTTAGTAAATGGTATTTCATTTGATTTTAATTTGATTAAATTTTTAGGAACAACAAGATAGACTTCAGGGTATTTTGGACGAAAGGCAGAGAAAACAAGAAGAGAAGGCAGCTAAAGAAGCAGCTGTAGAAGAGAGAAGGAGAGTGTTGGAAGCAGAAAGACAGGTAAATGTAGTATCAAGCATTTTAAATTTTGGAATTTAAGTTAGTAAGTGCCCTAATAGTATAAAAACATTTTTCTTCAATCAAGAACATTGATGTTACGGATATTTTTACCGTAAAACATGTTTTAAAGGTATTATTAAATTATAATTGTTTTTATTAAGATGATTTTAAAGTTTATATTTATTTTTAACCTTAAAATGATACAAAATTAAGCTTGCTTCTTTGCTAATTATTTTAAATAATTTATTTTAAGTTATTTTTGTTGTTCATAATTTTATGTTGAAATTTCAAATTTAAGTAAAATCAAATAAAAATTAAAATAGTGAAATAATATCCAATGTAATAATTTATTTTTAAATTGTCATTTCAAATTACAATAGTTTAAGTCAAAGAAACATCTTGCTTTTATAAAAATGTTAATGATAAATTGGTAGTTGAACACAAAAATGATGTTTACAGGATAAATTAGAGAAAATGCAAGAGAGAAGGAGAAAAAGAGAAGAAAGAATTGACAGAGAGCAACAAGAAAAAGAAAAGGAAAGATTAGAGCTTGCAAGGGAGAAAGCAAGGTAAAACAAAAAACATTGTTAAACATAAAACTTATTCATAGAATTAGGAAGCGGTTAAAGTTAAGCCCAAATTGTTTGCAGATATTTCTTTTGATGATGTATGGTCATGTATTTTATTACAAACACAAATATTTACATAACAAATTAAAAATAA
>JAGFPH010002748.1:64419-74426 GCA_018207615.1 Philaenus spumarius | reverse complement strand
TATATATATATATATATATATATAGACAAATTTAAATTATAGAATTATTAAAGTATAAAGTATATTTCAGTAATATTAATGTACAATTATATTGGTTTTCCAATAAAAAGTTCTCCAAAACACAAATTCAAGTATAGTTTTGCTATATAGACTACTAAATGTAGTTACTTTGGCAATAATAAATTACAATTTTTTTATAATAGTTTCTAGGACTCGATTACAGGCATTTACCCAGCTCTCTCTCACTAAAAGAAAAATTTGCACAAAAATTTATTAAACAAAGAAACTGTAGTTTTCTGCTTTCCATCACTTCTTAGTTTTTCCTTTTAAATTTGGTGTTGAAATAAAAGGTTCTTGTTTTGTATAATCTGACATATTTGATTAAAGGCTATATTTTTACTCCATTTCTACTAACTTTTATTATATTACTTTAATTTAAAGTCTGCTTGACTCAATGTAGGCTGTAGATTGAGACAAATAATATATAATTTTTCAGCTATGTATAAATGACCCAGAACCTCCCAGGCTGTACCGCAATCCCCATACCTCTACTTTTACAAATCAAGCACTCAGTTTACCAATTACAACTCTCTATACAATTAGTTTTTAAGTTGGTGTTTTATTATTTCTCGGTTATAAACTTCCTGAAGTATGATTTACAACGTACAACCTCACGTCACCTGTCAAATACTCTTTCTTGACTTTTAGGCCAACGCTGGTTTTCCGTTATAAAATAAATTACATTCACCTACTGGAAGGTGAAGGCTACTTTCTTTAATTCACCTAGGCAATGCAATTTAGTTCTGAATAAAATTTGTTTTATTCTAATAAAATTTCTTTATAACTTCCAGAATTTAAAAGATCACTAGCTCAGATAATTAACAACTCTTTGTTTACCTTTTGGTAAATCTCACAGACGTGAGAACACTGAAACCGCTTTAGTAACTTATTTGTGCTTTCAAGAACCTTTTCATATATTCACTACTAATTGTATAAAACACAAGACATAATAATGGATAATCACTAATACAGATAATTTAAAACTCAAGTGATTTTTGTTCTGTAAATAAAATGTTTTATTTACCAAAATGCAAAAATAAAATATAACTTTAAAATAAAATTATAATAATTTTCTTTGGTATATTTCCCATCAAACAATAATTTTTACACTTGATTTAACACATTTATTATACAAACAGGCAGAACGTTCTAATTTATATTTAATTTACCTTTCTGCTTATTCAAAATATGATTTGATTTAATTTAACTTTTTAATGACTCAATTTTATTTCTATGAATTTAATTTTAAAATAATTTTCAAGAGATTAATTAATATTATCCTACCTAACCCAGTATATGAAATAAATTTTTTAATTTAACTTCAGGCAATTTTTGGGGACAAAATAACGTAACATATGTTTTTCACAGACCTTATGTTTATTGTTTCGGTCTCAGATTCCAGATACTTTCCACGAAAAGCCTCCCTGGGGGTCTTAGTCTGCTTGAAGTCGTATGCGGGTTTGTAGGTTCGATTCCTGGTTGAAGTCCGGTTCCATCGGGTCGTTTGTCTCGCTATTCCTTCAGAAGTCCAGATTCATGTATAATGTGATCGCCAGTTCGTCTCCTGAAGTCCAGATGAAATCTATTTACTATGTCATTGATGCTCTCCTGAAGATCCGCTTTTTTATACTTTGAAAATAATTTTAAGTTTTACGCAGATAAAGTCAGTAATCGTGTAACTAGATTATTCTGTAGAAATCATGAAGTCGAGATGCGTGGAAACTACACCTCGATAATCGTAAGAAGGCCGCATCATTGGCTTTTATTATAGGGCTTCTCCTACCCCTTTCAACGTTGATTTTTTTGGTTTTTTCAACTTTCTTAAAACTTCACTTTTTTCAAAGTTTTTTGGTACTGTTTTGTAGTATTAATTTTTCTAGGAATTGTTATGTAATTTTCATTCTTTTTTATCCACAACTTTCCTTGCAATCTTGTTTTTTAACTCTTTCACCTTCCCCCAGAAGTTTGCTTGGTCTATCCCTTCTACTTTAGTGACGTTGGCCTGCTGTTACTTCTTCTGTACTTTGCGTTACCGTGGTCTATTGTCTTCTTTAATTTTCTAATAACTTTCGGAGTTCTGCTCCAATTTTGATTTTCTTTGAAGATTCCTAATCAGCATGATGTCTTCTTTCGCCTCGAAGTCGAAACGTTGTTGTGCGATTTTTCGTTTTTCTTTTAGGCTAATCATAATTTTTTGCGTAACGTTCTATGAGAAAGTTTTTCATCTTTTACTTTTTTCAAATTCCCTTTTGACACTTTTATCTGACCTGTGAATTTGGTACATGGCCGCAGTTTCACTTTGTTTTTCTTTTTTGTAGTGGTTTTTTCTGGGACTTAGCAACTTTTGGGTTTTTTTAAAGTTTTGTTTTAAATTTACTCCCGAAATTTATGTAAAAATCCTGGTGCTTTACAATACAATATAATACCTACGACTCTATTTAATCTCTTTATCAACTTTAAAACTTTAATTTATTTTTAACTCTTTATTTTAAGGTGCAAAAATTGCCACCTTTTTAATTTAATTAAATTTAACATTTTCTTTATTTTTTCTTATAAAACTTTCTTTAATAAACTGTTTACATTTGATTTACTTTAAAACTCTTTTTTCAATACTCTAACTTTATGCAAACTTTGCACTTTTCTCTAAAATCTTTAATTATCAAAACTATGACTTTTGTCATATAACCTTTCTTTCTTGAAATTACTTGCCATTTTCAAAAATACCATTCTTTTTTAAATTTGTTTTAATTTGAAAATTTCCCTTAACTTCTAACGCTTATTACGTAATTAATTTTACTATTTACGATTCAGGAAATAGATGACCAATACACACGTTTTTTGCGTAATGCATTAAACAAATAAAATCCTGAATTCGTAAATTCCTAGATCCCGGTTATTCCCACAGAAAGCAGTAATTCAGGTTAAGTTAATTTTCAGTCTTTTTCTTGTCGAAGGTCAAAAGTCGCACTTCGTTAGATAACGACTCTTTCGCCAGGACTTGCTGTTTCGTGGCCTACATACGGTTGCTATCCGCGGCAGACTCGAAAATTCGATTTTTGAAAACTTTTTTACAAAACTCAAAATTCCGAATTGCAACAGCAACAGGCTTTTTCCGTTGCTGATTCTAAATTAAATTTCACTTTTCATAGTTAGAATGTCCTCATTTTGTTCAAGGGAAGAAGGGAACTACCTCCGTCTTATTTTCTAAGATGTATTTGTTATGTGCAAACTATATCTCATGGTCACTCTCGGAGGAGGCGGCAAAACCTAACCTTGCCCTCTTAAAGAAATTCCTAGATCCAGCACTGGGTATGAATAATTAATTTTGGATATAGTTTAAGATTATTACTGTATTTTTAATCAAGCTGAAACTAATTTCAGGAGCTTTGATGAGGTTATTTGCCCTGGTTTTAACACATGCAACTGAAAATATTACCAGTGATGTCCCTGATCTAGGACCTCGACTGCAAGATATTATAAGGTAAGGAGAAATTTATGTTGCTAAAAAACATAGTCATACATTTTTTAAATAATTCTGATCGTAGTATTTAAACTCTGGATCATTTCTGTGCAACCATGAAATTTTGGTGCTTCTGTTTCAAAGATGCTGCAAATAATTTAGGACAAATGATCTAGGCGAGGCTTTTGCATTATCAATGTAATTATTTCCCAAACGAATATAATTTTGGTATTATTGTTGACTTTATAAGTTATTTTAGTAAAATAAGATTTTATTACTTAAATAAAAATACAAATTAGAGAATTTGTGTGACAAATTATTATCAAACATTGTACAAAAACAAAACAAAAATACTATAATATACCTGTACAAATTAAAATGATTGACATACTTTTTTTATCAAACCTAAGTTCTAAAATAAGTTACCGTACTATTTTAATTATGAGAAGAGTAAAATAAATTATTGTGTATAATTAAAAGAGAAAATTAGTTTAGGTCTATTTGTATAGTCAAAATAAATCTAATGGTTTACATTTTGAGGACGTTGCTGAAATGTGGAAGAAGAGCGAAATTACACGGATACATAATAGAAAAACTGTGAAAAATACAAAAAGTTGTTTAATTGTATAAAACTTATGGTAGTTGAATTTAGAAAGGAACAATACTTCCAGAAATCACTAATTATATATAGGCCTAGTGTATTTTTATCATTATAGTATCAGAAAAAATGAAGAACAAATAGCTGTGAGCATTTTAGTTTTAGTCAACTGTCTGAAATACAAGTGGCTGGGAGGGAGCATTCAGTTCATAGTTTTAGTCAGCTATCATCTGTTGTTTACTTCTAAATCGCATACAGTGTAGGATTAACTATTTCTTTTCAATTAGCAATAATGAAATGTTCTCGATTTTATCCCTGTTATTTATCATTCCATAAAAATGTTAGTGCTTTGGATCGGGGGGCTTAGTCTTAATATTTTGGACCCAAAAAAACTTGAGAGTAAACTATAAGTTATTTGTAAATGTCTTTTTGTAGCTAATTACAGTTTTATTTACAATATATGTCTCTAGTGACTTTTCATCTTAAGTCCACATTAGCCTATGCATAGTTTTTGGTGATGCAAGAGAAAATATAAATTTACAATATTTTGTAAAACGTAGCATAAAAACTTACCTTTTAAGTTGTATGATTGATTTTTTGTGTATGTACTAAGCTATATAGTTCTTTGAATAAATAATACACCATACAAAATATATTTTTTGTTTGTTTGCATGTTATATAGTAGTAAGTTTTCTTATAATTTACAGTGTATTTTTATAATTAATAAATAACATAGCTAGCTATGATAGTTTATTTAAATAGTTTTAAAATTGCCAATTTGGCCTGACCTGGGTACAACATATTTTGGTGCAACATAATATCTGGCACTTCTTGCACTCTCAATTGGAAAAATGTCTGTCACTAAAAGGGTTGAATGTTTTTTTAAATTAAAGTGATAAATGTTTTTTTTAAATAAATAATTACCACTGTGCACTCCTTATTTGTTTCACTTTATCGAGACATGTAAAATATAATTTAACTTATGGTTGATTAGTTGATTTATTTTATAAGGCCAGAGAAAATACCACTTTTATACCAACTTTCTCGAAAAAAACCATAGTTTATTTTACTTGATAAAAACTAATAATACCACAAATGCCACATTTTCAGAGGTTATTAATTGCAGAATTTTTAAATTAAAAAATAATTCCAATATTAGGCCAATAAGCACGAATCTGAAATTTTTAATTAATGTTACAAAAATTTAATAGATATTGTTTACATTAATAGTTTATTTATTTATTTATTTGTCACAAAACAGCACATACAGGACAGAATCCAATGCCAGATGACATTTCAAATGCAATACAATACACAATATACTACAATTAATTATTAAATACACATACATTAAAAGACACATATAAAACATTCAACAATGATTTTACATGATGAAATAATAAAAAATGATACCCTAATAAACAATTAATTAATTTGTTTGAATAAAATTTTCTGGAAGTTTATAATGTGTGTGTTAGAAGACAGTTTTATTTAGTTGAGAATTTATTTTCATCAAGACCACTATAAATTAGTAGTTTTGTCCTCCTTTGTTGATTGGGTTTTGTAAATGGCTTTAACCTAAAAACCAGATCCTTGGATATGCCAATGATTTAGAATGTTGTGTAGTTAAGTATTGTTATTGTATTTTCCCTCAGCTGTAAAAGAATTCACAAAGAAAATTCTTTATTGTGATCCTTCAATTAAATTTAATTTTTCTCTAAAATTAAATTTTGTGGTTAGCTTTCACACCTTTACTTGAAAAGCAATTAAAGGCTTTTTATGAACTTCTTTCTTTTAAATATTTTGTTTATAAAATAAATTGATTTCAGGCTTGATGATTTTGTAAAATAATTTGTTCTTATAGTTACAACAACCAAGAAGGTTTGTTATTTTCTATAGTTAAAATGTTATAAAAGAGTAAAATTAATATATTTTTGAAATTGATATTTACATGATTGTTTGTTTGTTGATTGTTTGTTACCATGGTCAATAGTTTTTAAAAACTTTTTGACTTTTGTTTTCAACATTGTTCCCCCCCCCCCCCCCCCAACAATCAATATACTGTAGTTACTGGTAAATATAATGTTATCTCATGCATTTAAACGAATTCAATATTAATAGACACAAAAAGTTATGTTTCTGGGGAAAGAATAGTTTGGTTAATTTACCAAATCCACAAAGAAATGATCCTGTACATTGTAATACATTTATTGAGTTATCTTTTTTAATTATTATTGAAAGTAATCAAATGAAATTGAAAAACATTAAGAGATTGATAATTTGGTCACAGTGCTAGCAGAATAAGACATAAGTTTTGATTGGTTTGGATGAGCTAGTTTGCAATTGTAGAATTAATATACAAAATGCAATCTTTACATTTCACAAGCACAGTTAGAATCTTGATGTTATGAGAGTTTGTTTGCTGTAACAGTGTTGGTTAATTTTCAATTACTTGCACTTAATCCTAAATAAGATTGCCTGTTAAAACTTTTAAGATGGTAAGTTTTATTTGGAAAAGTTGATTATTGTCAACACATGGTTTGTTGTGTTAGCTAACTTTCTCTCAGTTTTGTTAATTTTAATTTATATTAAACAGGTTTGCTTGCAAACATTCTAGATGTTAATAAATTACTGAATTATAATTAGTAAAATACCAACGTACAACAAAGTTTCCACCATTTGGCTTGCATAGATATATTTCTCTGATCATAACAATATAAACAATCCATAAACTTTGCTCCAGAATTATTGATTACTTTTAAAATTATGTTTTAACAAAGAGTTTCCCTTTTGATGACCTTAAAAGGAAATCAATAATTCACTGTGCCTATGAAAACACTTTTTATATATGACTAAATTTGTGATTTTAAATGTCTAATTTATATAAAACTTGTTTAATATAAATAGCACAAATATTCTACTAAGCACAATTTCCCTAAATTATTATTATTAAGAATACAATTTATTAATACTTATGGTGTGTTTTCTTCCATAAAATTTTGTTGCAAAAATTTGATCAGATCAAAGGGCTTAGAATAAAATTGTAGTATTTCATTACCATACTGTTGATAAAATTTAAATTTAAATTAATTAATTATATTACCTACCAAACAATCGTTGAACTCTACCTTACCTTTTTATGGCACTCCTTAATCTTCAGACCTGAGACAACAAATTTTTGTCAGTCCTTCATGGACATCATTTAGAAACTGTATTTTCATAGTTTATTTTATATATTTTAAACACATTTTTTACATTTCACAACACAAATAAAATAATCATTGTAAAATAACAATAAATGTGCACATTTACTACCAATAATTCCTTAAAATATTAGAAACTATTCTTAGAGTAGTCATATTGAATATTTTAAATTTAAATACAATTTGTTTAAAACTTACCCCATCTATTTATCTTTTCTGTACATGAATTATGATGACTGTTTTGACTATTCAGCAATTTTTTTGTGATTATTTAAAATTATTATCCTACCTTAAAACATTTTTTGCTTATTTAAAAACACATTTTACTCACAAATACAACACAAACATTTAATTCAAATACAGCAAGTTTACTTTCTAAAATAGCTGAAATGGCCATCATGGAATTGCACAAGAAAAGGACTATTAATCGATAAACTTTGTATAAATTGTACATAAATTATATAGCATTAATATTGGTGTCAGCTCTTAGGTAGCCTGCAAATATACACTTGCTGTTTGCTAAACAAATGGTTTGAGAAAATCCTATCTGTAGCAAAGGGCTTTATCTATGAATATAGATGCTCAGCTTTTTTACTTTCTCCACCCTATATGTAGTATAATATGGAGAAAGTATTGTTTTCGTAAAAATGTTCGAATTTGAATTTTCAGTTGAATTATCTGTTTTCGTGCTCCCAGAACCCCAAAAAATTGATTAGTGCAATTATCTGTGTTGGTGCTCCCTGAACCCAAAAATATTTTTAGTGGAATTTTTTGTTTTGGTGCTCCATGAACCCAAAAAAGTGTTTTTAGAGTGGTGTCTGTCTGCCAGTACGTCTGTATGTATACACGACCAAAGAGGACACTATTGGTCCGATTTTCATGAAATTTGGTATGTACGTACTAAACCCTAATATCTCCAGGCGTTTTTTTCATTTTTTGGAATTTTTAATTTTTAAGGGTAATTTACGCCTAAAAACCCATAAAAAACTACAAAAATGCAAATTTCTCAAAAACTTCTCTAACGATTTTGATCAAATTTTCAGTATTTATAGTGCTTAAGATGCCAAACAAAATGACACCACCCGCTTTTATCAAAACTTTGGCGTTTTATAATTATGGGGAAATGTTTAAAAATAAACAAGTTTGTGTTGTCAATCTAGCATCGCGGCAGCGGCCGCACGGGGTAGTACCACGGTAGCGAGCATGGCCAGTAATTCGAAGGTCGCGCGATCGAATCCCGCCTGGGACAATAATTTTTTTATACGATTGACATAGGTAGAATATTATTTTTTTGTTTTGTTCTAAAAAGTAGTAAATAAAATGATTAAAAACAATATTATTTTGACTACAGTAAGTTGGGAGAAAGTTGGCAGAAATGGGAAGTCAGCATAATAAATGAGGCACATAGTCAAATACTTAATTTTAAAAGGCTTGGAAAGACGATAAAAATGTTATGATTCTAAATTGGCACATCTTACCAAAATAGCGGCCCTGTAATTGTTCATACTGGCTGAAAAGAAAGTTACGCTCTGGTTTAATTTTTTATCAAATGAGCTTGTTAAATTTGGTTTGTTGCAATCTTTTTTGTAGTGTGAGGTTGCTTCTATGAATGAACATTTTTCAATTTGGGTTTCAAAGGGGTTTTTCAAAAATATGGTCACCCGTTACATAAGCCTTGAAAAGAATACAAATTTTAACACATTATACACTAAAAAATTTATTTTTTATATTTATTTATGAGAAATACATTTACCATTTCTTTATCTGTAACAAAAGTATTTTTTCTTACAAAAAAAATTGAATAAGTTCATCCTCTTAGGATATTTGATAAACAAACAAAACGCATTATAGAGAAAAAACTTTTGAATCCTTGCGACCCTAAATACAAAGAATGTAAAATCATCTGGGGATTCCATGTAACATGACATGCATATCAGATGTCAGCCATAATATACTGAACTGAATAATAGATGGGACATAATGCTTTGTGGAAGTGCAGAGTACACTCCTCAATATCTTTCCCTTTAAATTTATTATTAGACCAGGCTTTTGCTTATTATTTTCCAGGACTGGGTATTCCCAAAATAAATATTTGATTTGTTATAAGAATGCAATCTGTAGGCCTATATCTTACATTAATCAAATATGTACCTATTTATCGTTAAACATTTAAGCAACGATGGGAACTAATTCTAATTAGAATTGCCGTTTATATAGAGCTTTTTGTTCATACATTTGTCACCATTCATTTATGATAGAAATTAATACACAAAATTGGTAGAAATATACAACATCTTGAGAATTAGCTTAGTAGAGAAAATCTAATAATTCAGGAATAATAAACTAGAGAAGTAAGTAAGCCAAAGTTCGACCTTCTCAAAGTTAGCAGGTTGTTATCTATATTACTATTCCACCACAATTGCAAAGAACATAATTTATCAAATAATTTAAAATATATTTTATATACATATTTGTTGGTGCTTTTCTTTCTTGCAAACAAATAATCACCCATTTACAAATGACCACTTTTGGGCCAAATTACCATTCAGTTTTTACCAATTTCAAGGCATTTTCTAAAACTGGAAACAACTTGCTAGAGAGCACATATTCGAACAAAACAAACGCCCAAAATATTAATGTACTAGGGGAGACCCCTGCGTGCTCCGCACGCCAACCCCCGGTGCGA
>JAGFPH010002748.1:45539-57675 GCA_018207615.1 Philaenus spumarius | reverse complement strand
GAGCCGTTTTTGAGAAAAGTTGGTTTTTCCGTTATTTTATGGATTTTTATGGGAAAACAACTTTAATACAAAATCACCTCTCCTACCCCACCCTACAAGTCACCGTGAATCTGTTAAATAATTTAAATATGTTTGTGAGAAAGTATGTGCCAGTTCCTGGTACCGTTTATTTTGCGATCACTATACTTTCTCTATACTATAGTATAGTGAGAAAGTAAAATCGAGCAACATGAATTGTTCATTCTGAAACCAGCATAGATGTACATTTCAAAGAAATAACACACCTACCAACATACAAATCATCCCAAGTACAAACCGATATCTTCTACAAAAAAAATCTCATCTGTAATCATAGAGCCCATTGTATCAATTCCCACCTCAACCCGGTAGGTCTAAAAGCAACCCATACAATACAGGAACTGGGCCCAATATTTTAAGGCATACACGTGACAATACGAGATTCATCACCGCAAGTGACCCCCCCCCTCTACTCCGAGAAAATAATCAGAGTTAAAAGCAGTAATGGGCGCTGCCATGCACGGTGTTCACAGCTTGTCATTTCAAGATTGCGGATGTCTTCGTAATTATTGTTATTGCGATACGTCTTAAGTTTTAATGTTTACACGTGCGTAAATTCTTGGCCGGAAACTTAAAGCTTTTATAATTGAAAGATAAATGAACCCTTCCTCCCCACACAGCCCCATATTTATCTTGCGACATCGCGGTTTCGTACAACAACCATTGTTTGCACTTTCTTCATGTGTGAAATCATTTACTGTACCTATTACAACGTGGATACACTTTATGGCTACAGACATTACTAAACTTAAGGGCAGGCGGGGATACGGGGGGGGGGTTGGGGGGGGCAGGCCCCCCCCCCCCCAAACATATTTTAATGCTTGATTTATATGTTTATTTTAACCCTACAAGCGCCAAATAATAATATACTATCGTCTCAGCCCGCCGAACAAGTGGTAGGCAGCATTATTGTATCGTCTGATTGTGTTGGATATTTCACCCACTATAAATCATCCAATCTCAACAAAGCAAAAACGATTGGAAAGGAAATGTTAACATTAACTTTTGTATTTACAAATTTGTTCTAAAACGTATATTTACATTCATCGTTTGTAATTGTAGTTGTCTAAAAAGATGACGCCGCGCCAGAAACAAAAAGAAAAGACACAAAACTTTTCACTTTTCTAAGGCTCATAATCGTTAGACAAACTTGTTTTGAAAAGAATATAAGGTCACCTTTGGATTCGTCAAGATTTGAACTTTCTTACATTGTCTTCCAATGATTCGTCACTCATACATTTTTAGATATGAAGTTTTCTGTAAACCCTTAGGATTTTACAGTTTTTCAACCAATGAGGAAGGATATTTTGTAATCGATATATCTAGTACAAACAGATATACTTGTACATTGATGTTTAGTACCTGGAGGCCGAGCTAAAGCTCGATTATAAGCAGGGCTATGATTTCAATAATAAATATTGGATTATTGAGTTTTGAGGTTAGGCCTATAACATTAAACAACTAAATAAAGGGTATATTCAACATTAGGCTTACCTGTAATAAAAATACAGTTTAAAGGATTAACCACAATCTCAACGCTATGCCTCAGAAATAAGTCAGGCCTAAATTAAAGTATTATTTCAATATCGATTTATTCCTAGAGCCTAGTTCGCTCACGTCAATAACTACTATTATTGCAAATTTCCGTGAACATCGTTTAGGTTAGGCCTATAACATTAAAAAACTAAATAAAGGGTATGTTTATTATGTATTCGTTGCCATGGTAACTATAAATAGATACAACATTAGGCTTACCTCTAATAAAATATACTGTTTAAAAGAAAGCAGATGATTATTGTAATGGCATTGAAAACATTTGCATCAGCTGTGCTTTGTATTGTTTAAAATGGACAAATTTCACTTTTTAATTTAATAAAAAGACGTAGAAAACGAATTTTCCCAGACTGGTGACCATTTCCAATCGATTTCTCGTGGCTAAAAGCCTAATATAAAATCAAAAAATCGAAAATCCTTAGACGGAGATTCCAGATCCATTTAGCAGACAAACAATTATCTCTCGCTTTAGAAGATAAGATATGGATATTAAGTGTAAATTCTATATTTTCGTTTGATATAAGGAAACCCTGATTTACTGTTCATGGGTTACAGCTATAGGTCTTGTCTGTGAAATATGTACCATTGCGCCAATAGAGCAAAAAGATGTCTAATTTTGTTATTGAATTTAACAGCAAGAGACATCAACAGTGACTTTAAGGGTAGCACAATGGTATGTAAAATACAAAAACTTTTAGGCAAGGAGCTTTTGCGCATTTTGTATAAACAAAAATTACAATAAATTAGGACTTTTTGGGTTTTTCGTTAATATTATAAAAAATGTTGAATGGATCACGATACTTCCAAAAAAATCTACAAATTGTTTTTTTATAGATCCGGATTGGGCCATTTTTCAATGAGAAAAGTCGGAAAAACTCTTAAAAACTACCATTTTTTAAAAGTTCATATCTTTGTTAATTTACAATATTAAGGGAGATTTTCAGAAAATGATTGTTTATCATGTGTTCTTCAAACAGGAAGAAGATGAAATTTGTCGCATTAATAGTTTTTGCACAATTTCAGTATAAACATAAAACAATGTGTGCCATTATCTTGCATAATGCGCACAATTAACCTGAATGGCCCGCTTTATATTTACCAAACGGATTCTGAAAGTAGACATTAAAATCTACAATTAATTCGTATGTCTGCGATTTTTTAACAAGGTTGATAAAGTATAATAAAAATGCTTCAGAACATAGCGCGAAACGCGTAAATTTGCCAGAATGCGATAGTGACGGAAACAGCAGTTTGATGCGCGCAGCCTGCCATTCTCTTCTCCGCATTATGCAAGATAATGGCCTAAATTGTTTATACTGCAATTGTGCAAAAACTATTAATGCGACAAATTTAATCTTCCACTTGTCTGAAATACACATACTAAATTTCCATAAGATCTGCCCTAAATATTGTAAATTAACAAAGATATAAACTTTTGAAAATAGTAATTTTAAGCGTTTTCCGACTTTTCTCGGTGAGAAATGGTCCGATCGAGGTTTTCAAAAACCATTTGGAGATGTTTAATTATCTAAAAATGTTTCGTTAGAAGTATCGTGATACTTTTAACCAAAAAAGTCCAAATTTATTATTATTTTTGTTTATAAAAAATTAGCAAAAATTTCCTTGTCCGATAGTTTTTGTATGTTATACACCTATGTGCCGTGCTACCATTAAAGCCACTGTAGAAATTCAATAACAAGAACAAATCTCTCTATTGGTTGGTCTAAAACTGTTTTACGGAGCGCGCCGCTGTATGACTTCAAGTGAGATCTTGTGTTACGTTGTTTTAAATTTAGTGAAACAAAGTTGACATAATGATCTTGTTGTAAAGTTATGATTTTAGTACCGTTCCTGTTAACTCTTCAACAATTATGGTTTACTTTATTCTTTAAATCTGCAATAAACTTTTGCTCTTTTAAGAAAATATTTATGGCCTAGAAATGCATTAAAAAACTATTCCATAGAGTTTATACATATTTTTTAATTCCCCGGACCCGTTGTTGTTAAATTCTTGGTAATGTTGTTTTCGATTTCTTGTGACCCCTCCCAAAATGAAATCCTGTATCCGCCCCTGCTTAACAGATAATTAAAATTATATTGAACTGGTAGTAAGCATAATTCAGGAAAAGCATATTTCGGTCCGACAAGTGTTTGAATCAAAACAGCTTAGGCCCAGTAACGAGAAAGCAACCGAAAACGCAAGCGCTTCTCTCTATAGCCGTATCTAAACAGTGCAATTTCTTGCAGCTGAGCGCTTTGACATTGCCTCATTTCAAGCCAGTTTATAATCCATCTTTTGTAATTGAGTGCTGAAAATAAACTGAATATTCTTTATAAAATTGCGGATCCGGCTTGCGTTTCACTTTTAATTATACACTAGGGGCTCTGCCCCTGGACGCTTCGCGTCCCAACCCCGCCTCGGCCTTCGGCCTCAGATGGCTGCTTCGCTACGCTCGCAGTTGGAAAATTCGCTAAAGAATCTCGTTAATATTTGGCTCGTTTGTACATAGGTTTGCAAAATTATGAAACCAGGCTTAAATATATTAACAGTAATTACAAGATTAATTATAACCTCAAATGCACGCTTTAGAAACGTGAGAGGCTTTCATTGCGATTTTAGTCCTAGTTCTACTATATTCTGTCAACTAAAGTTTTGAAACCAGGCCTAAATATAGTAAAAATTATTGCAGGATTAACATAACCTCAATACTGTGTTTCAGAAATGAGCCAGGCCTGTGTTACAAAATTGGCATTAGAATTTATCCATCTTTGACAAGTATGCCTTTTTACTTTCTCCACCCTATACATAGTATAATATGGAGAAAAGCCCTGCACACACCAGAGCGATACTCCGTGCGATACCAGAGCGGGCGCGATACTTTTTCTTGGAAATTCTCTTGCGATACCAGTGGTCCGTGCGATACCATGGTGGCTTATGGAGCAGCACACACCAGAGCGAACTGCGATACGCGATACCGAGACGAATGCGATACTGTAGCGATATTATCGCAGTAACGCTGCATGCACTGTTCGCAGCGCTTTATCGCAGCGATACCACGCGGCCAAACCATTGAACTACTCAGTTTTGTCTGTCCTGTGCACGTGTAACAACAACATGTCGTGTATCACCGAACACTTACTTGAAGTTGTTTATACATACCCGGTGCTCTATGATTTAAATCATAAGGATTATAAGAACATACGGAAGAAAGACAAGATCTGGGAGAACATCGGAAAGACACTGAATACTTCTGGTAAATATGAAAAGTTTTGCTGGTCGCTGGTCCCAAGAAGCACTTTGCTAGCTAGGACCAAACCTTTCTTCCAGGATAGATACTGCATAATATTTAATGAACCAAGCCTACGTAATTATGTTTCGTGTGCATATAATGTTTGCCATTTTATTGTTTAGTACCACCACGTGGTAATTGTTGGTAAGGTTGTTTGGTACAGTGAGGAGGAAGCAGCTTGAGCTACAGGAAGTAGTGACGCCGTCTACCGTGGGAACGTCTGCCCTTGTATTTCAATTCCCAAGTCAACTCTTTGGTACTTTCCTTTTCAATAATGTCAGCAATCAAACTCAGCAAATCGTCAAAACATTCCTGATTCATTCTAAAATATATGTAGAATTTTTTTTCATCTTTTCTTAACTGGGGCATGAGCATATGGTAGGCCTACTCACCAAATTGCAGCCGTTCTTTATTTATGTCGTGTACCCACATTTTCCTTGCTCTTTCGTCTTCTAGTACGGCTAGTAACAGCAACGTTTCTTCTTCATCAGACGATGTCATGATAAGTAAAAACACAGTACAGTATACAAACACTAACTATAACAACACTTTTACGTCTAGAGAGTCACACGACCACCGCACCCTACGCTCCCCTGAGGTGTACTGGCTTTCCCGCGCGTCTCTTTTCCCGCTCTGGTGTGGAAGCACCTGTTTCCGCTGCGATATTATCGCCCAAGTATCGCAGATAAAATTCTAGGAATTATATCGCGTCGCTCCAGCGATAAAGTATCGCTCCGGTGTGTGCAGGGCTAAAGTATTGTTTTCGTAAAAATGTACGAATTTGAATTTTCAGTTGAATTATCTGTTTTGGTGCTCCCTGAACATAAAAATATTTTTAGTGGAATTTTTTGTTTTGGTGCTCCCTGAACCCAAAAAAGTGTTTTTAGAGTGGTGTCTGTATGTATACACGACCAGAGAGGACACTATTGGTCCGATTTTCATGAAATTTGGTATGTAGGTACTAAACCCTATTATCTCCAGACGTTTTTTTTCATTTTTTGGAATTTCTAATTTTTAAGGGTAATTTACCCATAAAAACGACAAAAATGCAAATTTCTCAAAAACGGCTCTAACGATTTCGATCAAACTTTCAGTATTTATAGTGCTTAAGATGCCAAACAAAATGACACCACCCGCTTTTATCAAAACTTCGGCGTTTTATAACTATGGGGAAATGTTTAGAAATAAACAAGTTTGTGTTGTCAATCTAGCATCGCGGCAGCGGCCGCACGGGGTAGCACCACGGTAGCGAGCACGGCCAGTAATTCAAAGGTCGCGCGATCGAATCCCGCCTGGGACAATAATTTTTTTATTCGATTGACGTAGGTATAATATTATTTTTTTGTTTTGTTCTAAAAAGTAGTAAATAAAATTATTAAAAACAATATTATTTTGACTACAGTAAGTTGGGAGAAAGTTTGTGTCAGTTAACTGATACCGTTTATTTTTTGATAAATAAATTGTTAAATCTGGCCCAATTTATTCTAATTCCAACGTGCTAAAACAGTATAAATTAGCTTGTTTTTTAACTGTAATTAAAAACTATCCAATGAACAGCTGATAAAACAGTATAAATTGGCTTGTTTATAAACAGGTGTTTTGATCCCTTTATTTACTATTTCGTTGTTATTTTGTAACCAACATGGCAACCCATAAGGCCCTATATTAAATTTTTTAACTTTTAAATTAGATTTTCTCAAAAAATTGCGTTTTTACACGAAATACAACTATATGGGTGTACTGAAAAATCAAAACTACACATGAATACAACATTTTTTTGAATTCGTTAGAGCCGTTTTCGACATCCGCGTCAGATACAAAGATAGAAACAAAGATAGATACAAGAATTGCTCATTTAAAGTAATAGGATTTTTTACTGTGTAAAGAAAAAAGTTCAAACTTAATACTTCAAAAATGTCAATTACGTGACAAATGAAAATAAACGGTATCAGTTAACTGACACAAACTTTCTCCCAACTTACTGTAGTCAAAATAATATTGTTTTTAATCATTTTATTTACTACTTTTTAGAACAAAACAAGAAAATAATATTCTACCTACGTCAATCGTATAAAACAATTATTGTCCCAGGCGGGATTTGATCGCGCGACCTTTGAATTACTGGCCGTGCTCGCTACCGTGGTGCTACCCCGTTCGGCCGCTGTCGCGATGCTAGATTGACAACACAAACTTGTTTATTTTTAAACATTTCCCCATAGTTATAAAACGCCGAAGTTTTGGTAAAAGCGGGTGGTGTCATTTTGTTTGGCATCTTTAGCACTATAAATACTGAAAATTTGATCAAAATCGTTAGAGCCGTTTTGGGGAAATTTGCATTTTTGTCGTCTTTTATAGGTTTTTAGGGGTAAATTACCCTTGAAAATTAAAAATTCCAAAAAATGAAAAAACGCCTGGAGATATTAGGGTTTAGTACCTACATACCAAATTTCATGAAAATCCTCTCTGGTCGTGTATACATACAGACAGACAGACACCACTCTAAAAACACTTTTTTGGGTTCAGGGAGCACCAAAACAAAAAATTCCACTAAAAATATTTTTGGGTTCAGGGAGCACCAACACAGGTAATTGCACTAAACAATTTTTTGGGGTTCTGGGAGCACCAAAACAGATAATTCAACTGAAAATTCAAATTCGAACATTTTTACGAAAACAATACTTTCTCCATATACTACGTATAGGGTGGAGAAAGTAAAAAGACGCTACTGCCACAAAACCCGTCATAAAAGTCTAGAGCGGACGCAGCAACAAATTACGATATCTAAGAGACAACATCGCTTCTAACATTTATGTAGTTTCGGCGAAATTTTAAAGCTAATAAACAATTAAAAGGCGAGAATATTTCCCTTTTGCTTGCTTTAGTGTATTGTAATTTGTGCACCGATTATCTTTACTTCAAAAAAATAAATACCCATTCAAAGTTAAAAACGTTTCCGTTGACTTTCTACATTCAAGTTCCATAATTACAACAATCTTTCGCCGTCCAACTCGTAAAGAAACGAAGAAAGGAAGGACTTTACTCTTTTACATTCGCAGAGTTCAATTTATACGAGATTTTTTTTAATGCCGCCATCAAATTATGATTCGATTTCTTTCCGGATCAGAACATCCCTTCTCCTCAGGTTAACTTCTAACAATTTAGCTCCCTATGCAACCAAGAAGAAAAGTCACCCCGTTTCCGATTTATAAAAAAAAACGATGGGTGCTAAACAAATGAAGGGAAGAAGGGAGCGCTTTATTCAAATGTAAACAATCGTATGATTATAGCTGGGCGTACTATCCCCACTATTATTATCAGTACCATAATATATTTCATTCAAAACAAGCGTTGTGATGTGCTATTCCTTTTCTTCCCATTATCTTCCTTTATTATCCAAAGATTTGTATATATTGTGTTTATATCTAACGTTCGTTCGTTCGTACTTTCACGGTCATTTAGGGGGGGGGGGGGTTCGTCTTCCACGTAGCTTTCTGTTTGAACGGTGCACGAAAGAAGTCGCCAAAGTATTAATACGCCGAAGACGTATTAATACGTCGGCTACGTTCTGTGTGAAGTGGCCTTAAGACGTCTGAGACGTATCTCACTATTATATTATTATCAAATGGGTCACTTCACACAGGAGTATTAAACGTCAGGGCTATAGAATACAAGGGCTGGACCACTCCTTTGATGTTGACGCTCACCGACTGTCCCAAACTTCCTCTTGCCCCCCCCCCCCTCCTATGTGACGTCACTCTGGTACCATGACACCCCGCGTAAGCACGGTTCGCCTTAGCTCTCACGTGTTATTTGTGTACCAATCTTACTAAAAGATAATTAAGGGAACGGAAGCAATACTGGGCCACATAGATTGGTCATGTTCAAAACTAACCTTAAAAATTTTAATATCACCAAACGTAGGAATGTTTCAGCTGATTACTCACAATTCACAAAATACCTAGAGGTTAACTCAATAAACCATAGAACTAGATATAAATTTTGGCTTTATTAACCAAAATGTAAAAAAAGTTTATATGCCCTTAATACAAGAAAATGAAATTATTTATATGCCCTTAGTACAAGAAAAACTTCAGATTTAAAAGAATACATATATATTTAATTAAGTTGAATTTAAAAGCCCTCCTTAAAAATACAAATAAAAAACCCTCCCTTTTAATAATGATTACAGAGTTTATACAGAAAAGATTAACAAATTACAAAATTTTTAACTTGAAATACCATGGATTTGTTTAAAGATAAAAATATATGTCGTTGGCCAACTGTAAAGCTAGATATAAATAAATAAATAATAAAAAAATTAATTAAGAGACGTCTCTCTATAAAAAAAAGGTATATGAATTTCTATTATATACAGCCCTTAGGGCTAAGGTCCGAAATATGCTATAGCTGCACCTCCCAATGTTATTAAATACAAAAACATGTCCTATATACTATTCATTTACAAAAAATACAATTACAAATACAGCCTATTCAAAATTCATTTTAAAAAAAAGTCCACTGCAGATTTTTGGTAGTTACAAAATATTTCAGTTCATAATTGTTTATGGTAAAGCACTGTCGCCGAAAAGTATCTCTAAATGCTGGATGTAGGATGTTGGCTTATTCAGCAAGTTACAAGCTGTAGTTGGATTTATAGCATAATACTTGAAACTGAGTACAGAACTTGGACCAGTGAAAAACTGCATCAAACAAATAACAACCTTTTTAGAATGTAATTATCCAAAATAAACAAGCATAGTACAGATAGTTTTCCCTTTAAGTTAGCCTTCATAATATTGGTAGCACAAGGTGACAAATAGCTACTTTACAAGATTCCAAAAGTTACTACTGAACTTGTCATGTTACTCTTGAATGTTTCTACATGCAGTAAAAGCACATGGTGAACTCAAAATGTTCTAGACTAGTAAAATTAAATATATCAAGATATAAAACTGGATATGGCACCTTAAAGTTCAAGATTTTAGTTTAAACTGATTCAGTTGTACAGAAAAACTGTATAGGCTAGTCTTTTGTTTAAAATAGGCTAAGATATGGTAAATGCATAACATAGCATAACCTTTAAAATTTTCAGGCTGTAAAGTTAAAGTTTAAACTTAGGCTATAAAAGAAATACATAGGTTTTGAACAAAACTGTATGAATTTGAAAAGTTATTTACAAAGCAAAAGGGTGGAACTAACTTTATAAAATTTTACAAAGAGTACATTTCATAACTAACAAAAGTAAGGCTAAAACATTCCCATACCTGGCATCCAGAAGTAAAGGCTTATAACAAAGACATATCAATTAGCCTTGCGCATAACTCGCAACTAAATAAAAAAAGAAAAGCCACGACATAGTTAACTATATTACAGAGACATTACAAGGTGGACCTTCTTGTAGCAGAACTAATGGCCGACGTTCTTCTCGAATATTCTATGACTAAGCAAGATTAACGGACCAGATATACATCAGCTGTTCAGATTTCAGATAAAGACCTTGCATAATAGCGACCTCTGCATAGATAGGCACGCATGCTAAAGTAGAAAGTACTGATACCGTACAGAGTCGGTACTAGTGGAGAAAGGAGTAACTACTTGGAAAGGTCGGTAAGGGTAAATGCAGAAAGGTTGTAAACAGTCGGTAAAACGCAACATTTGATATAACGTTGCAGACGATATAATTCTTTAAAAAATTATGCAATACACACAATCACCTAAATTATATGTTTACCAAGTTTGGTGAATATTAAGTAATTATTTTGTTCAGTACAAGTGTTTAAAGAAGATATATAATTCCGCGAGATTTTCCGCCTTTTGACGCATATTTAAAGCTAATTTTCTCGGAGAGGTATTCCACAAATTTCTTTAAAAATGTATACAATGCACACAATCACCTAAGTTATATGTTTAGCGAGTTTGGTTAATATTGAGCAATGATTTTTTTCAGTACAAGTGTTTAAAGGAAGTATTTTTAATTCCGCGAGATTTTCGCCTTAGGGCGCATATTCAAGGCTAATTTTCTCCATGAGGCATTCCATGCATTTCTTTAAAAAATTATACAATACACACAATCACCTAAATTATATGTTTAGCAAGTTTGGTGAATATTGAGCAATTATTTTGCTCAGTACACGTTTTTAAAGAAGGTATATAATTCCACAAGATTTTCGCCTTTTGATGCATATTCAATGCTAATTTTCTCGAAGAGGCATTCCATGAATTTCTTAAAAAAATTACACAATATACACAATCACTTAAAATATATGTTCAGCAAGGTATGTATTTATTTAATGTTACGTTGCAGACGAGATTACTTTATGAAATATTACCAAGAATATCAAGTAATATTGTCTGCAGTGTTACTTGAATATTCTAAGAAACACTTTTACCAACAAAGTACATTAGTGCAAACATTTACAGAATGATGTGATGTAAATAAATAAATATATAATATATAAATAGTAATAAAATTTAAACTTAGAGCACCGGTAATTATTGATAACTCAAAATTTAAAAACAACAAATATTAAGTAATAAGCTTCAAATTAAAATAACCATTAAAAAATATTATTTATTTAATGTAAAAGTTGCAAGCGAGATTACTTTATGTTGAAAAGTTACCTAGGTTCTCAAGTAATTTCTTCTGCAGCTATAAAGTTAAAATGTTTAAAAAAATCTTTACTAGCAAAATGCACTTAAAATTGTCAGAATAATTAGATATAAATAAATATATAATATACAAATAATTATAATCAAATTTAAACCTAGAGTAATAAAATTATTGATGACAAAAATAAATAAATAAATCATAATTTTAAGTTAAACTTCTAGACTAAATTAAATTGCACAGTGTCAATTTTAATTTAAATAGTTCAATTGTTTAAATTCAACTAACTATTAAATTAAGTATTCCCTAAGGCATAGAGAAGAAAAATTTCTATAAAGCAGTTTTATAATTTTTTTTATATTTTATCTCAGCAGTAATTATTATGTTATGTGCATATCTGCGTATAAGCTACTCATTATTTATAAGTATTTATAACTTTTATGTGTTTTATTTTATAAGTATTACACATGTTTTGTTAAACTGCAGTATGGCATTCAAGTTTTGGTGGTTTATTGTAATAAATACAATAATTATTTTCAATAATGTGACACATTTTGTTCAATTTCGTATTTAGTTTTCAGAAATGTTTCAGAGAATCCAATTAAAA
>JAGFPH010002748.1:15919-45439 GCA_018207615.1 Philaenus spumarius | reverse complement strand
ACGGGGGGGGGGGGGCATACGTCTTCCACGTAGCTTTCTGTTTGAACGGTGCACGAAAGAAGTCGCCAAAGTATTAATACGCCGAAGACGTATTAATACGTCGGCTACGTTCTGTGTGAAGTGGCCTTAAGACGTCTGAGACGTATCTCACAATTATATCAAATGGGTCACTTCATACGTAGCAGACGTCGGCGGCGTATTAATAGGGAAAAGTAAAATACCTCGGGTAGTTACGCGTCGCAAACGTATCTCGGCTCGCGCAAGCGCACTGAGCTGTTCTCATCACGTTTTTCTGTGTACACCACGTTTTTCGTCCGCTCTCTGGAGTTTGTTTATACTGTGATTTGTTTAAGTGCAGTTATGAGTATGGTAAGTGTTTTAATTGATGAAGTAAGGAAGCGTCCAGACCTTTGGGATGTTATGATCATCGATGTATAAACACACTGGATCGCTGGCTGCGTGTATTGAATACGGACCGGCTTCGCTATTGCTTGATTTAATTTAAAAGTTAGTAAAGTTATTCCATTGACTTAAGTGATCGAATTGCAAAATGATTTTTATGCCACAAGAATATACTACACAAATTTAGATCTATAGTTTGTAAACCTTTATCGATAATACAGTAAACCTTTTGTTTGTTTTTACCTAATCTAAAAAAACTGATAGTTGTGATAAATTGTAAAAAACCTGATTCTAAATTACCCCAATTGGTTGGAAATAAACGTGTTTTGGTTCATTGTAGGCCTAACCTAAAATTATGTTCTGTTTTTGATGCAAATCAGTTGTTTTATATATAATATGTAACAACCAATGTTTGAATTGAATTAAAATATAGTAAGCAATTTTAGTTGATTTTTGTTTTTATTTTAAGTTGGTCAATTTAACCTAAAAAGCTGTTGGTTTTTTAGGCCAAATTTTGGCTGGCCAAATTGGTCCAGCCGTTCTCAAGTGATGCACTTACAAAGGAACAGCATCTAATTCATTTTTATTATATAGATTAACAGTTTGTGTTTAAACTATTATTATTGTTGTTGGATAAGGATAAGGAAAAGTTTAGGGGAAAATAAACTGAACCAAAACCATAATGAAAAACATGATCTGTATTAGCATTTTAAACTGCATTTAATTTACATAAAAGTATACCTAGGTATACATTACACTTTAAACATTGTTAAATAAAACAAGTTTAGTAAGTTTTTGACGCACTCCAAGCTTTGTAAATGTAGCTTGCGATGTTTTGAAATGTTACAAAATTCCGTTAAAATGTATAATAATTTTATTTACTACTAGGAACTCGACCTCTGATCGCTTCGCTCGCCAAACCCTGCGGTGACATATGGTAATGCCAATGCAAACTACAAAATCTCTAATTATGTTCATAATTTTAACATTTTTTCAATTTTTCATCCCTTAAATAAAATAAAAATGGCGGCCGGACCGGTTCTCTCAGTGTAAGCTTTTTTCCAAAGCCAGTTTGTGTCTTAACTGTAAGTCGAATTTAAAAACTAATATTTTGCGGGTAGCAAATTAGATTTTCAACAAAATAGTATTCTTGATTTTTTCCGTATCTCAAACCATAAGCTCACAAAATGACCGTAAACTTCAAATTTGTAAAAAAATCGTCCAAGTTTTTGTATTTCAACCATTTAGTCAACACGTTTATTCTAAACTCATTCAAAAGTGTTTCATAGCTTTTTTGTAGATAAAGGTTTAAAGAATTCATATATGCCAGTTTTGCAAGTTAACAAAATGATTGAAGTAAAATTAACAAAGTTATTAGCTCAAGGAACAAGCATCCTATTACTTTAAATGAGCAATTCTTGTATCTATCTTTGTTTGTATCTGTCGTGGATCTCGAAAACGGCTGTAACGAATTCAAAGAAATTTTGTATTTAGGTGTAGTATTGATTTTTAAGTACACCCATATAGTTGTATTTCGTGTAAAAACGCAATTTTTTTAGAAAATCTAATTTAAAAGTTAAAAAATTTTAACATAGGGTCTTATGGGTTGCCATGTTGGTTACAAAATTACAACGAAATAGTAAATAAAGCAATCAAAACAGCTGTTTATAAACAAGCCATGAGATTGAGTATTATCCTAAATCAGCTGTTCATTGGATAGTTATTAATTACTATTAAAAAACAATCTAATTTATACTGTTTTAGCACGTTAGAATTAGAATAAATTGTTCTGATTTAACAATTTATTTTTTAAAAAAAAGTAAACTTGGCAAAAATGGATAAATTCTAATAGTCAATTTTGTAATATAGGCCTGGCTCATTTCTGAAACATAGTATTGAGGTTATGTTTACTACTGTACATTTAGTCCTGGTTTCAAAACATTAGTTGACAGAAGATAGTAGAACTAGGACTAAAATCGTAATGAAAGTTTCTCATGTTTCTAAAGCATGTATTTGAGGTTATAATTAATCTTGTAATTACCGTTAATATATTTAAGCCTGGTTTCATAATTTTACAAACCAATGTACAAACGAGCCAAAGATTAACGAGATTCATTAGTGAATTTTCCAACTGCGAGCGAAGCGAAGCGTCCAGGGGCAGAGCCCCTAGTGTTTAGTAACGAAAGGAAAAAGTTCAACTTTAGGCCTATATAAAAAGTAGTAAACATTTTTTGTAATTTTTTTCATAAATGTAAAAACGTTTCGTAATTTAGTTCTAAAATAGAACTGTATAAAAGTATTGATCAATCTCAAATTTCTTATTTTGAAAACACCAGTTTTTTATGTTCCTACTACAAGACTGCTAACAAAACTAGGCCTGTTTTGAATAGATTAGGAATACTATTTCCTCTGCCCAAAAATGACATATTATTATAAAAAAGTGTAGAGGATAAATCAAAGAATTGAACTGTATATAACAACAACAACGTGTATCAATGTCCATCTATCACGCTGCCCACCGCGGGTCTATCCCGCCAGTGGAGGGGGAAGCTCCACGCCGGCCGGCTCGTTTCTCGAACCTTTCAGACTACTCAGCGCGCAATCCAGTGTGTTTATACATCGATGGTTATGATAGAGAATTACAGAGATAAAGATGCAAAGGAACTGGCGTGCCAAGAAATTGCTAATCTCTATATACAAAATCAAAAACCCACTCACTCACTCACTGACTGATCACAGTATCTCAAAAACCATACCACCTAGGAACTTGAAATTTGGTACACAAATTTGGTCTCTAAGGGTTGAAACAACCCCTAAAACAATAAATATTGTTTGGTATATATCTCAAAAACCATACCACCTAGGAACTTGAAATTTGGTACTCAAATTTGGTCTCTAAGGGTTGAAACAACCCCTAAAACAATGGATATTGTTTGGTATATATCTCAAAAAACCTACCGCCTAGGAACGTGAAATTTGGTACACATATTTGTCACAGGGGCTAGAGGAGGAATACAAAATTATTTATAAATATTTATCCTGTAAGAGTTGAAACAACCCCTAAAAACCATAAATATTGTTTGTTATATATCTAAAAAAAAAAACTACATTATAGGAACGTAAAATTTGGTAAACGTAATTGTCATAGGCACTAGAGGCGCATTAAGAAAGAATTTTAAGATATATGACTTTTAAGGGTTGAAACAACCCCTAAAAAAATAAATATTTTTGTTATATATCTCAAAAACCCTACCACCTAGGAACGTCAAATTTGATACACTTATTTGTCGTAGGCACTAGAGGCGCATTAAGAAAGACTTTTAAAATATATGACTTTTAAGGGTTGAAACAACCCCTAAAACAATAAATATTGTTTGTTATATATCTTAAAAACCCTAACGCCTGGGAACGTGAAATTTGGTACACATATTTGTCACAGGGACTAGAGGCGCAATAAGAAAGAATGTTTAAATATATTATCTGTAAGGGTTGAAAAAAACCCTAAAACCATAAATATTGTTTGTTACATATCTCAAAAACCCTACCGCCTAGGAACGTGAAATTTGGTACACATATTTGTCACAAGGGCTAGAGGCGCAATAAGAAAGAATTTTTAAATATATTATCTGTAAGGGTTGAAACAACCCCTAAAACCATAAATATTGTTTGTTATATATCTAAACAGAAACTACCTCCTAAAAACGTGAAATTTGGTACACGTATTTGTCATAGACACTAGAGGCGCATTAAGAAAGACTTTTCAAATATATGACTTTTAAGGGTTGAAACAACTCCTAAAACAATAAGTATTGTTTGTTATAATTTCCTTAAAGATAGAAAACTTAAATTTTGTACATTTATTTCTTACATGATAGATATAAAAAGTAAACCAGTTTTACATTTTGTCATGGTCTACTAAGGGGTGAAAATGTTGTAACAACCCCTAAATTATAAATATTAATTGAATACTGCCTAGGAACGTAAAATTTGGAACACATATTGCTCATAGGCGCTAGAAGTGCACTAAGATAGGATTTTAAAATATTTGGCCTTTAAGGGTTGAAACATCCTCTAAAACAACAAATGTTGTTTGTTTACTTTCTTTAAAGCTGAAATGTTTTACATTTATTTCTTACAAACACATATAAAAAGTAAATGAGTTTTATATTTTGTTACGTGATGCTATAGTTTTGAAAATGTGATAACAACCACTAAAAACTATAAATATTTATTTGTATACTTTCCTTAAAGCTATAGATCTGAAATTTTGTACATTTATTTCTTACAAGATACATATAAAAAATAAACCAGTTTTACATTTTGTTACGTGCTGTTAAGGGTTGAAAATGTAATAACAACCCCTAAAATAAATAAATATTAATTGGTATTCTTTCCTTAAAGCTTAGAGAGCTGAAATTTGGCACTTATTCATTTTAAGAAAATATTTTAGACGTAAGCTGATCAAAACAATCCCGATCTATACATTCGCATATTAAAGAAGTATCTGGGTGATCTGCAAACATCTAGCTAAGACTGTGATTTACCAGTCTGTAGATTTAGCGGTTGAAAAAGAAGACACTCTCACTCTATTTAAAAAAAAAATTATTGATTTAATTTATTCGGCACACATACCGTAACGAAGACGATTGACGGGCAACCAGCAAACAATACATATCAAACTAATTGAAAATACATGTTATAATTCACTGTCGTGAAATAATAGATTAAAGAAAATAGAGAAAAATATTACAATTAATTATGAATCATAGTGATGAAAAAAACAAATTCCATGTAGCGAAGCACGGGTATTCAGCTAGCGTATTACATAAACCAAGTAAGTATGCACTGTAATTTAACCATTAAAAATTGTTCTATACCTTTTTTGTAAAGAAAGGTTAAAAGAATTCATTTATGCCAGTAAAAAATTTATTGATGTAAAATTTACAAAGTTATTAGCTCAAGGAACAAAAAATGTTCAGTAACGAAAGGAAAAATTCAACTTTAGACCTACACAAAACGTAGTAAATATTTTTTGAAATTTTTTCAAAATGTAAAAAGTTTTGGAATTTTGTTCTAAATAAAACTATATAAAAGTATATATCAATTTCAAATGTCTTATTTTGAACGAGAGCGTGAGAAAATTGAGTTTTGGATTTCCCACTTGTCAGTATTTCTTAATTCAGTAGAACTTGGATAATTCGAACGTCTTTAATTCGAAATTACCGTTAATTCGAAGTTTCGGTTCGGTCCCTTGAACTTAATATGATATCAATGTAAAAAATTATGGATAATTCGAAGACAACTTCTTTAATTCGAACATGGGGGGGGGGGGGTATACGTCTTAAACGTAGCTTTCTGTTTGAACGGCGCACGAAAGACTTTACACGTTCTGTGTAAAGTAGCGTTTAGGGAATATGGCCAGCCTGGTTTCCAGATCTTTTTCTCCACTCTGCTTGGGGATTGATGAAAGAGGATCTTTATTCAACAATTATAAACTCTGAAGAGTAACTAAGAAACAAAATTGTTTTAGCTGCACAATACGTTCGTGAGCCATTGCTGTTTAGAGTCACTGTCAGTAAGGTGAGAAATCGTGCAAGAGTTTGTTTTAGAAACCAAGGTAGACAGTTTAGAAACGAGATTTTACTTTTACAATCTATGTATATCTATGTAAACATTGCCAGCAACAGTTTATTTTATATAATTAATATTGTGTCCAAATCATAATTTCTTTATTATTTCTCATAGCATAACTATTTTAAAACCAAGCGTTTACATTTAAAACATAAAATTCTTTAACTAAATTAAAGAGAAATTTCAAGTATTTTATATCAATTGAAAGCTTTCTAATTGGAAAGTTTTTTTTTTTGTAATTTTACAGTCACTTTATTTAACAATTAGCTAATTAGAACGCTTTACAAATGTAAGGTTTTTTGTTTAACAAAATATAGATTTGTAGAATCAAAGTGTCGATATGTTCCAACCTTTCTCGATCCCACGTTCCCCTTTTCGTCGTGTCATTGACTGTTTGTACCCTCAAACAAACACACTTTATTTTTATAGTCTTATATTAGTTAAATTATACTGCAAATAGGTAACTTAAATTAATTCGGCAACTGAACAGCTGATGTGAGTTGAGCGAATTTCCAAAATTAAGTTTACAGTAGAACCTCACGAATTCGAAATCAAATTGCAGAGGTAAACCTTTATTTTAGGAAAATGTGTCTACCTCATACTTTTACTTTAACGATTTAAATATAATTATAAAATTAATATAATTACCTAATTTATATCCGTCTTGTGACTTTGTTTGTCTTAATTTTAAGACGCGTTTCGGGCCCGTGGTCCCATCTTCAGTTTATTCTTAGTCCGTTGGAGGTCGTTATATTTTAAATTAAAACACAAACACAAACATGAACACAACACATAACACGCACATAAAAAAACTAATCAGTCATCATTTACAGGTTGGTAACACGATGCGCACAGTAGCTAGCCACGCGCGACACTCAAGCTAAAAGAGGGGGCGCATTAATCGTTTCTAAGGGGCGTTTCCAATTTTATCCACTTTCGGACTCCATAAGTACTCAATGGCCGTGTCGTACAGATAATTAGATTTAAATGAAAGTTGTTCATTCAATAAATTGTTTGCGTTGGTCACATTCGCCCTATATATTTCAAACTCTTCAGCAGCGTTCATAAATCTGCCCTTACGACAATAACGGATTGGTATCATATTAGAATCAAAATCTTTGTAGCTGTGATTTTTATCAAACAGGTGTCGTGCGAAATTAGATCTTATTTCGCGAACGTTATTGTGCGGTAAATGTTCTTTAAACCGTTCTTCAAACGTTCGGCCTGTTTGTCCAATATAAAAGCCATCACATTCGCTACATCGTATTTTGTATACGCCTGATTGTTTTCGTTTAGGAACTGTCCGTTTTGCTTGCAAAATTCTTTGAACACTGTTGTTCGTTCTGTACGTCACATGCACATTGTGTTTAAACAATGCATTTTTTAACATATTGGGTACTAAGTTGGAATATTCGATGGAAACATATTTCCATTCGTTTAATTTGTCGTGATCATATTTAGGTTTATTTTGAGCTTTTCTGTGTTTGTACAACATTTTATCTATCATACAACTGTTGTATCCATTCGCGCTGGCTATATGTTTAATTATATTTAATTCATAGTGGAAGTCCTGTATGTTAAGAGGAATAGATATGAGCCGATGGACGAAAGAGTTGTATGCGGCCATCTTGTGCCAGATGGGATGGAATGATGTAGCATGGATCGTTACATCGGTAGTTGTGGGTTTACGGTAAATTTTATATTTTAATTTGTTGTCCAGTTTCGTCACTGTAACATCAAGGAAGTTAAGCTCATTATTAATTTCGTTCTCCAATGTAAACTTTACTTTAACGCATGTGCGAATTAGCAGTCGTTCTCCGTATCTCCGCACTTGTTCCTGTTTCAACAGGCATGTCTTTTGTATTAACTTCGAATTTCAGAGGCTAATGAGGAATAAAATTCGAATTTTAGAAGTTGACTTCGAATTATAGCAACAAAATTTGAATTGTAGAGGCACGTGCAAAACGAAATTCGAATTTTAGACGCTATATGATGTTGAAAATACTTTGAATTAACGGAATATTTATTTATTTTCAAATACTAGAGGTTTTCTGCTGGGAAGTGACAAAAGTTACAAATTATAGAGGTTTTCGAATGATCGAAGTTCTACTGTATACATTGTATGGTTTCAATCGACTATTTGGGAATTTGATCTGCTCACGAAGGTGCTGAACAGCTGTCTCTGAGTAGAATTTGTTTGCACCTAAGCCTCCAGCTTTGACTCGTCCTTGCTGCCTCGGGTTATGGAATGCTTCATTTCACTCGCAGCGTACTTAATCGGCCGTCAGCCTAGGACCAGAGGAAGCCCCACGGTGGATTTGAACTGGGTAATTTTATGATATTTTACATTTTGATCGATTTTTGGAGAACCAAGCGAGCTACAAAGTCTTGTAAAACAAAATATGCAGAATTATCTCCTACATTTATTGTTTTAGATAAAAACCTAAAAACGTTTCAGTCTATTAAAAAAATCTTTAACGAAACAGTTATTTCCAATTGTTGGATTTTTTGGCTAACGAACTCGTCCGAGCGACGACAACCAACGTATTGCGACGGTAATTAGCCAGTCGCAAGGCGCTAATTAGACTTGCTAATTAGAACCACAAAACATTAAAAGTTAACAAATTTAAATTTTAAAGACAGCATAAGAATCAGAAAATTAAAGCGGAAATAAAAGAAAGAATAAGTTTTTGATGATATATGAATAGTTTCAGAGTTATTAAAGAAATTAGTGAAACGTTTTATCAATCAGAATAGTAACAGACAGAGGCGATGTGAATTGTACTAAGTTAAATCGACAAGATGGGACAAGAAAATTCCTGTCGAGAACGGCAAGAGTTTGTCAGCTTCTACTTGTTGCTAGGCAGATCTAAAACCATGTTAAATTTTGATAATTGTAAATGTTGTATATTATTTTAGTTAATTAAAAAGAGGGGAAAAAGATGAATAAAACAGTATAAAAGGTTTTTAAATAGAGTAATTAATTTAGGAGTTATAGTACAAAAAGTAAGACAAAAAAATGAAAAATTGGTTGTGTCGAATAAATTCAAAAAACTAATTAGGCCTAATAGAGACCTAATAAGGCCTATAAAGGAATAGCCCAAATTCATTTCAATTAAAGTCACTCTTTTGCATAAAAAGGCCTATAACTTCAAAAATAAAGTTAAATTCAAAAAATGGAAAAGGGGGAAAAATTGACAGACTAACAAAAGGTAATTATGCAAGGTTTAGAAAAAAAATCATAATTAAAATTAACGTAATTAAATAATAAAAATAAATAGCTTTGAAGTCAACAAAAGGGAGAAATAATTAGAATAGTCTGTAATAAATGGCAGAACAGGTTAGAAAATAGTTAAATGCATTGTAATATCACTTGAGATGTGAGAAAGGTAAAATCGGGGGGGGAATAAAACACAAAAATCGGCAGCGCAAAATTAGGCTTCCGAAAATCAACCATAGCGGGAGAACCAAACAAGATAGAAGAAATTCAAAAACATATTCGTTCGTTTGGGAACCAAACGAAGAGGATAGGAAGAAGAAAATTCCAAATTTGATAAAATTCACAGAATTAAATTTCAAAATTCAACGAAAACTTGCGAAGCAAATAACACGGCGAAAAAAGGGAGTACGACTTAAACTCAAATATATATTCATTTTATCCATTGTATTTTGTGTTGAAAACACAGTTGCGTAAATTTGATAAATAATTTTGTTCAATAAATTCTTTATTTCTTGAAAGAGTTGCTAAAATCATTTATAAAATTAGTACAATACCATAACTCATTAAGTGCTCTAATTATAAGGATTCAGGTGAGGCAAAAGTGTTTTCTGATCATAACAAGTATATCTCCACCGGGGACGACCTCGAGATCGGAGTTAGAACAAGAGCTAGTGTACTAAAGAGAAAACAAAACAAAAGTTTTCTAAATTTTTTAAATAAGAACTGCAAATTAAAGAAAACCAATTTCCAATTCTTGCCATCGCATCAACCACTCAAAAAGGGTCATACGGGCAGGTACAAGTTGACCGAATTTCAAAAAGAATAAATAAAATTAAATAAAAAGTAAAAAGGTAAGAAAGAGAAAAAAGAAGAGTTGAGGGGTATAGGAGAGGGTGGTGCGTGGCAGAATGTACTAAATTTGGACTAAATCGGACTTAAAATACGGTCATTAGAGTGCGAACATATAATATATACATACAATTTTTAATGACAACCATAAAACGTGTTCTGGGAACCATGCTCGGTGCTCATTTATTACTCCCACCCTTACGTCTCACCGTATGGGTTACTGCAATAGCTCATCTTTCCTATGGAAATTCGCTAACAAGACATATATATATAGTGGCACGCTGCTATTTCATTATATCTCAGTCTGAGAATAAAGTGCATTCACAGTTTAGTTGATAGCATGGGCAGGGATCTTACATTACTAGCCCGCATGAAAACATCAACCTTGTAAAACTCATTTAAACTAAAGGAATATTTTCGCCTTGATATTGTTTTTATTCATATTTATATTTTCAAGAATAATTTGTATTAATGTGGAACATTATGTATTATAATGTATTATTTTGCTGGAAGTGATGTTTTTTTAAGGAAAGTAATTGATTTAATATTGTACAGCAATAACTGAATAATAATATAGAAAACATCAGAGCATTATTTGTGCTGTACTATCTATCATGACCTAAATTCTGATGTCCCACGAAGAGGTCCCTATTTTTGAATTAATATATTACATGCACCGAAAAAAAAATGGCGGGATATCAAAGAAATAGTACCTTTTTGTTAAAATAGTTTTATTTGCTTAAGTGTTACAACATAATTATTGAATTTTAACGATGTTACTAAGCACTAAACAACGTTAGGGAATTAACGATATAAGTAACTCATAAATAAATTAAATCTATTTGATCAAAAAACCTTATTCAAACTGATGTCCATCGATCGCAATGCACTGATGACAACGAAATAGAAAACAGTCATACGCTTTGCTGAACAACTCTCGAGGTATCAACAACAGTTCCTCTTCGATCAACCTCATTAGTTCATCGTCTGTCGCAATGTTATGACAATAAACCTTCTCCTTCAAAAAGCCCCACAGAAAAAAATCACAAACAGTCAAGTCTGGAGACCTTGGGGGCCAGTCCATGAAGCTGCTGCCACGACCTATCCAACGGTTAGGAAGATTTTGGTCCAAAACTGCTTTGGCCACATTAGCATAATGCGGAGGAGCTCCATCCTGTTGGAAAAAAACGTCTTTCATCTCAGGCTGAGAAAGATGAGGAACTATGTGATTGCTTAAAACTGATGCATACCTTTCTCCAGTCATTGTTTGTCGGGATATGTCATACGACAAAACACCATCCTTGGTAACAGCAGCCCAAACTGTTATACCTGTTGATTTTAATTTCTCTTCTTGTAAGATATGTGGATTTTTTGTGTTATACTAATGACAATTATGCCTGTTTAAAGTTCCTGTTATTCAGTCTTTTCAATTATTTTTGAACAAAATTCCAATCGTCTGTCAGGATCATCTTCAAGCAGTCCGTGAACTAAATGAGTTTTATAATGTTTGATTTTGTTCTTTTTGGCATACCTTTGGACAGATGACTTCGGTATCCCTGTAGCAGATTCCACCTTTCTTACTGAATTAGGCGTATTTGGAGATTTCATGAAAGCAGCACATACGATTTCTTCATTTTCTATGTTGGAGGATCTATGGTATTTTTTTTTTTTGTATTGACCCCGTTTCTAGTAGGATAGTCTTCCACTTACGAATAGATTTTCTTGACGGTGGAACTACACCTGGGTACCTTTCCCTAAAACACCTTATTGCTTCATAATCATTTTCAAAGGCAATAGCCCAGGAACAACATCTCACATTTTGCTCAGTTGAAAACGGCATGGTACATAAGACACTTTACAATGCAACTTAATAACAAATGCCAATGTTTATTACCAAATATGTTCATTGTTGTGGATACACGCAGTCAGCTGATAGATTTAAAATAGTCTAAACAGCTGTAGCTGTTCCTATTCTAAATAAAAGTAGGTTTACCCTTAAAATACGATTGCTGATTTTGTTGTTTTTTTGTTTTTCCGCCATTTTGTTTGGATCAGTCAGAATTAACTGATACTCAGGGGTATTTCTTTTACATATGTGTTAGTTACAACTGTAGAATTTCAAGTCTGTAGCACGCTCTATACGTCTGTCATATCAATTCAAAAATAGGGACCTCTTCGTGGGACACCCCGTATAGTACTATAGTAATTATTTGGAGTGTAAATTACAGTATTTTATTTGGGAGATTATAATTGCTTTCAGAAAACAATTTTATGAATTTTTTAGAATTGAAATAGCACAACACAGCAATGCAGGTAATAGTACAGCAATACATGTTCGCAGGGCCGGATTGGCCTATGGCCCATTTGAATAAATGCCTGGCGGGCCAGAGGTTGAGTGTTAAGGATTTTTTTTTTGTGAAGAAACTTAAAGTTCATAATTAGCATAGGAAAGTATTAACGTGCAAGACATAATTGATCGCGTAGCCGAGAGATCTTCTATTGATATGAAAAATCACTATAATTTTCAAATACTTTGATTTCACCTATGACCTATAATAATGTACTCATTTTTCATAATAATTACATTGACAATATATTATTCAAGCCTTCGTTTATTTATCTCATTTACCTTCTTCATTTTTGTATATAAATATATAAAATTTGGGCCGGTCACTACCAAAATATTCGGGCCGCGGGGGGGGGGGGGAAATCCGTCCCTGCATGTTAGAATAAAACTAATATAATGTTAGTTTTTTGTAGTTCAAACTTCATAATAGGGTTTACTTAAACATGAGGTACGTTACTGAAATAAAGAAAGTTGGACCTTGAATTAAAAACTGAGACAAAGATATTCATAACTCAATTTGGTAGTGAATAGGAGCCGATGTAGTTAGGTTAGGTAGTAGCGCGTCAAGAATCTATAAAGCCCGTTCTATCAACTAAACTGTAAACGGACTGTAGTCTCTGTCCATGTTGCATACTTGCTCCAGCCACAAGTACAGTAGTAACGAATGCTGTGTTTGCTGCATTACTAATAGATTTCAATTTTCAATCATCACTCAAAAACTTTCTTATAATTAAACTAGCATTCCCGGTGACGGCTTCGACCGCAATCTTTTAAGGAAACAAAATATTGTACTGCTCATATTTAACAACTGATTAACTTGATAATAATTTATTTAAGGCACATAAATAATATTATTAATGCAATTAAGAAATGCTAATTATTTTACCCAGTGCATATTGTTTATATATATATATTTTTTTATACATATAATTATAATTTCTAGGGAAGTACAGAAGGAACACTATTCAAAATTCCATATGTGTATCATATTGGCCTTGACTATCTCATAAAGCAGTGGATCTTCAGCAGGATTTGGAATTTCAGCACGTACGAATTTATCTATTATCTATCATATTGGGTGAAATTCTATCTTCCTACCATAGCAATATGAGAACATGCGGCAAGCCTTTCAGAACACAATACATGTGACATAAAACTTTTCCAAACATTTCTTCTTTAAACAAAATATCTGTAACCTATTTTACTTCAAGATTCAAAACGATGATAATATTTTTGCCCAAGTAGTAATGATTCTTTAATCTCCATAAACTTTGGATTGCAAGTGAATGTTATACATAAATTTGAACTTTCATAATGTCGGACGTAAGTCATTCCATCCTGAGCCCGTACAAGCATAAACCGTAGACCTCCTGTAAAAGATGACAAACGTAGGACTAACTTTCCCAGTTGATCTGCTTGAACGTCTTGCTTTCCTATGGCGTCTTTTAAATTAATATAGTTATTTGCCCGAAGCCTTCTTTTTATATCTGATATAATAAAACATTATCCGTCTCTATTTTGGCGTACATGTGAACTAAATTCTGACTAAATAAAGCACCATAACGAAGCAAAATAGTTATATTTTCTACTTCCCTCTTTAAAATTTTGTAGGCATAAAGACTGGCCGAAGATACATTTTTGTTTAACCCTTTCCACTCGAATTACTGGGGACCTAGTGTTGCTATCAGGTCAGATTAATCTTGAGCGAATATTGCACTGTAACATGTTACTTTAAAAAAAAAGTATTTCTGTCAGTTCTAAAAGGCTGATTTTTTTTGTAGTTTCTTCTGTGACTAAAGTATAGATTGGTATGAAAAAGAAACATATATTTTTTTTCAAGTATATGTTTTTAATTTTTTTTTTTTTTTTTTTTTTTTTTTTTTTTTTTTTTTTTTTTTTTGAGACTACAACTAAGTACAAACTTATCTAGTAGTATTAACATAAAGTAGGTCACTGTGTGTCAGATGTTCATTCCACTGAATGATTCTGAGTTATCTGCAGTAGCTTCTTAACTAGGTTGTCACTTGCACCAGGTCATAGGGTTTAGTCCTCCTCAGTCTTCGTATTGAATTTCTGTTGGCCAACATCTGCTGTACCCCAGTATTAGGATGAGTCTGGAGTCGTCCCTCATGCTTCATCGCCGCTGCTTTTATCTCATCAACAATCGTGTTTATTTTAAGATCTCTATGAATGTTTTCATTGCGTATGTACCATGGCGCTCTTACAATTATCCGAAGTATTTTATTTTGAACTGTTTGAATTTTCTTTACATTACTTCTCTTAGCGCATCCCCATATTTGAAGGCCGTAGCTCCAAACCGGCTTAAGAACCTGTTTGTATAAAAGTAATTTATTGCTTATACTTAGTCCTGAATTATTTCTAAAAAGCCAATACGTATTCTTAAACTTAATATCAAGCTCCTTTCTTTTCTTTGTGATGTGCGACTTCCAGTTTAGTTATGAATCCAAATTCATTCCGAGATATTTAACTTCATTTTTATATGGAATAACCTTGTTGTTTAATAGTACTGGGACTTCTTTCTCTCTTTTATAAGTGAAGTTTACATGAGTAGACTTAGACTCGTTTAGTTTTATACGCCACCTTTTAGTCCATTCATTGACTTTCCGGATGGCTTTCTGCAGTTTTTCTGTTGCTTCTTTAACATTCTCACCAACAGCTAATATAGAAGTATCATCTGCGAAAGTAGCTATTGTAGTTTCTTCATCTTGTGGCATATCGCTTGTATATAATAAATACAGTAGGGGTCCTAGTACGCTCCCCTGAGGCACACCAGCACTGATATCCTTAAACTCCGAAAATTCACCTCCGTATTTTACCCGGAACAGTCGATCTGACAGATAGGATCTTAGGATTTCACAATATTGTTTTGGGAGATCTCTTTCCAGTTTGTTCATCAAGCCCTTGTGCCAGACCTTATCAAAAGCCTGCGAGACATCCAGAAAGACACTCGAACAAACCTTCTTTTCTTCAAAGCTATCCTCTATTATTTGGGTGATTCTATTTACCTGATCGATTGTAGAGTGCTTGCTTCTGAATCCGTATTGATAATATGGAATTAGGTCCCTTTCTTCTATTACCAGTTTTAAACGCATTAATGAGAGTCTTTCAAAAAGCTCTTTCAATATTTTTATTTATTGAAAAAAATATATATTTGTAACAAAAAAACGGAATAAACAAGAATTTTGGAAAAATTTTCAATAGGAAGACCTATATTTGTTGCTTGTTTTTTGTTGTCTGTATCATTAAAAACCAAATTAAGTGGTTTACACATGTTTTAGACACAATAATAAATTATAAAAAAATTATAATTGTAAAACAAGTTTTTTGTAAAAAATGAGTTTTTTTAAAACAATTAGTTTTGACACCAACTTGTACAAAATTGCCTCAACTATTTATTATATTGCTTAAAAACAGTATTATGTAGATCAAAACTAGTAAGAAAAACTTTTTTCAAAACTGATTGGTAATATTTTAATCACTCAGGTTCGAAAAAAAGTTTATTTTGTAACAAACTGCCGTCGTCTTTGTTCATTTTATTTCACAACAATCATTATTATTATAAAAAGAACAATATTCAAAAATAAACTGTAAAATTACACACGATAACCTAGTACAACAAAACTAAACAACGTGTAAGCTCACTAAAAACGCTGCGTAGTAAGTAGGAACCAAACAACGGCGAGAGCAGACAGCTGTTTACAGACCGGCCAAAGACGGCAAACATTACATTTTCTAAGATTTATTTACCACAGAAACTGAACTCAAATGGTCCTAAAAAAATTCCACAGATAGCAGCACATCTCAAACTTCAACAATAGCGGTCATCAAAGTAACTACTTCTGTTCAAATGCAATCAAAGAACGTTATCATAGCGAGTTCGGGGCTCGCCCGACATAGGAGTTCGTGCGGATTAGTAGGGTACGGGGCTGCCCCGACACTCGAGTGGAAAGGGTTAAAGGAAATTTTGTTGTAGGATCACATTGTGAAATGTTTATTGAATATCCATCTTCTCTGTGACAAAACATAAGCAGATATTGTAGTGCATCATAAGATCGATGAAGTTCACTGATACGTTGTAGTTTACTATCTTGGCTTAGAATAACATATCCCTCTTTTCAAACTGCTGTCCAACTATTACCAAAGCTACCTCATTAGATGTGGGAGAATTGTAACAACCTGTATGAGCGTTGAAGGCCTTCTGTTGCGTGAATTACTATTTGAAAATTTTCGCAATTCTCCGGTATCTTAGCTGTAGCAGTTTATAAATCTATAATGTACTTATTTTCACTATGAAGAATATCTTGCAGCTGTTTAACTAACAATAGTTTGACTTCTGGATGGTTGGAGCACCTAAGTCGAGCTTCTTTTTCATCATCCACCAACAATATAGAATGCAAAAATTTAGCCTCTTCTTCGGAATGTGGGAGCAAGCTTCCATATAAATGGTAAACTTGACCTTGCACTTTAAAAGTTGTTATAAAACCATCTTCAACAAACTTTTTAGCACCAAAAAATGTCATTTGAAAGCAATTACTGTCCTGAAGGGGCCTTGGTGATCACCAATTATTACTATAGTGGTTCTGGTGGAGGTTGCAAAGTTGTGAGCTGCACTTTACCAGAATAACAGCACGTACCAGGTGTCTCGCCTTTCCATTCCATCAGACCACTGGTTAACTTCAAGTATGCCCTGACATATAAAATAGCGCAACACATTGGGAGATTGTTAAATAATAAAGTAATATAAGACAACGATAGAGGCTTAACCAATACGTTGGAGCTAATAGATAAAATAGAAAACACGGACATTAAATCAGGCATGAAACTGGACTCCTTCGATGTAAACGATATATTATACACTAACATACCGATTAATGAAACAATACAGATAATACAGGAAAACTTAAACAAATTCACAATAAACTAAGCGCACCGGAAATCTCCGAAACAATCAATTTCATAATAAATCACCAAACATAATTACTTCCAACATAACGGACAATACCATGTATAGTCAAAAGGAGTCCCTATGGGCTTATCCCTTATCAGGAATCCTAGGTGAAAAATTTCTCAACCACATAGAGAAAAAATTAAAGCCTTCATTCTAGATATAGAAAATATATTCAATGAAAACATAATATACTATCATAGATATGTGGACGACATAATAATGTTATCCAAAGGCAGCACTAGACAAAAACAAGACTTGAGCACATACATAAATAGCATACACTCTAACTTAAAATTTACACATGAGATTGAACAGAACAACGCATTAAACTATTTGGACCTGACTATATCAAAGCAAGATGGGAAACATAGATTCAAAATCTTCAGAAAAACCACAAACATGGACCAAACTATTAATTTGACATCCAACCACCCAATTACCCACAAAATGGTGGCCTACAACCACATGATAAACAGGTTATTATCAGTTCCAATGGATGACTTCGACTACAAACAGGAATTAAGAACAATAAAACATATTGCTCACCAAAATGGCTGCAAACCGACAGTAGTAGACTCAGAAAAGTGAATCAAAAAAGAAATAGCACCAAACCCAAAACAAAACAGGAACTAATTTGTAACACTTGAACACAACCCCAAGTTTAACATTGCAATAGCTAACGTCTTCAGGCAACATTGATACAAAATAATGTTCAAAACCAATTCCAACCTAAACCAGATACTAAATAGGAACATAATTAAAATTCAGGACAAATTCACAAACACCGATGTATATAGATTAAACTATAGTCCATGCAATAAATTTTATGTGGGACAAACAGGGTGTTCGTTCAACACGCGATACAAAGAGCATATCAGACTAAGCCGTGCAAGGCGAGTTGTAGAAAATGCATTTGGGATCTTGGTTCAGAGATTTCGAATTTTGTATGGCAGACTGCAAGTAGCTCCAAAGGACGAACGCAGACGTCATCGTTCTAGCTTGCATAGCACTTCATAATCTTCTACTGAAGCCACTGCTTTCGAACCACTTGCAAACATTGGTATTCGCGCAAGTCAAACTGCAATTGACGTCAGGCACAAGTTTCGAAGGTTCTTTTGTGGTGTTGGCAAAGTACCATGGCAAGAAGCAGTCATCTGCTGAGGAAGAAAAAACTGAAACTGTTGATTTGTAGAATAACTGGGCTATTGCACTGTGGATATTTAGTAAAATGACTAAACATCTTTTGTAGAACATTGTTTTTTTTTTTCATTTTTATTATTTCTGTTTTTTTAATAAGAAAAACTGTAAATCACTGGTGAAAGATTTGATACAAAAAATCGTTAAGTTTACATTGTACTTATTTCTGTTTAAGATTATTGTTTTTGTGTGATTAAATGCAATAAAACAACCCCTCAAAAAAAAAAAGAAAAAAGTAATTAAAAAAAACTTTTGAAGTGTTGCCAAGTCGTGGCCTGCCTCACGTGCTGCCAGGTCAAAGCCTGCCTAATGTTAGCACGACCTGGCAGCACATGAGGGAGGCCATGACCTAGCAGCATATGAGGCACGCTATCCTGGCAGCACGATAGGCAGGCCATGACCTGGCAGCACGTGAGGCAAGCCACGACCTGGTAACACTTCGAAGTTTTTTTTATGTTTTTTTTTTGGAGGAGTTGTTTTATTGTATTTAATCACACAGAAACAATAATCCTATATAGACATAAGTACAATGTAAACTTAACGATATTTTGTATACAAATTTTCACCAATGATTTACAGTTTTCTTATTCAAAAAGTTTATAAACAGAAATAATACAAATAAAAAAAAACAAAGTTCTACAAAAGATTTTTAGTCATTTTCTGTCTTACTCTAAGACTGCTCATGTTATGTGTAGGGCTGTTCAGGTTGGTACTGTTGGTTGTAGGATTGTTGATCATACACTGATGGAGCAGTCAGTGACACTAGCATGTAGTTATTATACCCTCCACTTCCACCTGCTATATCATGTATAGGGAGAAGCAAGTTTCCAGGGTTATTCTTTGAAAAGCTAGTTTGGGCCTGATTTCTGTTTTGAGGGTTTCGCGATTGGAAGTGGGTTTAGTTCTGGATCGCAAGAAGCATATTCTGATTGTACTAACTTCTCTATTTCCTTATCATTCACAATCCGGAAAATATCCCTTTTTATCTCAGCTCTTTCTCTTTCAGAAAACTTCAACATGGACTCTGCTATATCATAAAAAAAAACCATAAGCGCCTTTTTTTCCGCAGAAGTTTCAGCCGAGGTTTTTGAGGAAATGAATGTACGAAGTGTTTGCTCCAAGCCTTGTTCGGGTTGAGAGTTTGTTGTCTTTGATTGCTGATGTCTGGTATATCTCGGTTTAACTACAGTAGTTGACGCAGGAAAGGGAAGAGGTGTGATGACGAAGTTGACTCATTCCCTTTTTGTAAATCAACCTCCAGATTGTCATCAGGCTGTGTCTCTGTCACATTAGACTACGTCGTGCGGTCTTACAGAAACAGAATTAAGAATTCCATTTGATCCTCCAAACGTCACTTTTCAACTTTTTTGGCTGCTTGGCCGGAAGTAGTTTTACGTCTGCCTCTTGCCTTAACGAAATAAGAACGTAACGACGCCCACTTCGACTTGCACTCTTTCGCTGAAAAAAAAAAACAGGCATTAGAACTTGCAGAAATGTAACCTACAACAGCCACACTCATATTTTGTATCATTAATTGTAATAGGCGAAAACTACCGGATTTTATAATTATAATTATCACTTTATGTACTTTAGTACTAATTCATTTATATGTTACCTGTTTTGTTCAGTGTTGCTCCTATTTCCTTCCACATATTTTTCTTCAGTAAGTGATTGTCATAGTCTTTGTGAGACATATCATACAGTGCTGGATACTCCAGGACCACAATAACCAGTTCTTTGTCCATGTTGTTCAACACTGACTAGCGATGTGGACGCAAATGAATGAACTTCAAGGAAAAATGGGCTCTAATGGCTACACATGGTGACTTCGAACGTTTCCGTAGTGAACCGAAGATTTCCAAATTGCGATCAGACATACAAAACAACCGATGAAAAAAAAACGCCTCGGCACCCAGCCGGTCATTTTTATAACTGTTTTCCCTGCCCATGCCATGCGGCTGCCATGCCACTGTCGCGAACCGGTCACCTGCCACGAATCGCCTTCAAGAGCGATCAGATGAAAACGGAAGTGGCACGGAAGCGGCATGGCATGGACAAGCCAGGCTATGTGTAAATCCACCTTAGTGAATACAAAAGAAGTTGGCGGTTGGGTCATAATGACTCTGGATTTTCGAATCATTTGAAAACTTATTTTTGTCAGATTTTTGCAATAATAAGATTCTCCATGTCAATGAAAAGAGTAGGAAATTAAATTCATTAGAAATGTTAGAGATTATTTTGTTAAGACTCCAATCTAGTACTAAATGATCAAGTAGAATTTATGTCAAACTCTCCACTACTACTGAAACCATTGTCTTCCTCTATGACCACAGGTCTCCTGCTTCCTTCCCCTCCTTTTCCTTTACTTTTGTTTGTTAGCCAAATAATTGTTCTATGTTGTAATATTTATATGTCCTTTTCCTACATTTTCCTTAGTCTGTGTTAACTGTCCTGATAAGCGCAAAGGGGGTTGTAACCGAAGGTTACAAAAAAATGAAGATATAATAAGATATAAAACTGTAAAAAAAAATGGGTTTCGGAAAAGTTTGCAAAAAATAAAAAAATATTTTCAAACTAATAAAATGCTATATATGGATTATTTCATTCCTCTCCTTTATTTCATTCACTTATTTACCTTCAATATAAAAAAAAATCGTCGTTCATATCATAACTTAAAATCATCAAGAAACACCTCTTACTCCTTTACCTCCATAAATAAAATCACCATGTATCTCACCTCCACTCCAACGTAGAATAACACCTCCCACAACATTTTATTAAAATGAATCTAAAATTAGTGAAAACAAATCTAAGTTCTTTAGTTTGCCACTCCCCGTTAAACTTTCATACTCGCCCCATTCGCACTGCAAGTTATTATATATTTCAATTTTATATTTTTATAAATTACTTAAAACAAATGAACAAAAAACAAAAAACTATTTACAGAAGAGAATTGAGACACTAATCAGGTAGGTAACTTTTTTCTTTTTCTTGTAGGCCTCTTGATTACAAGTAGGCCTATCCTATGTTTTATTAACTTTGTTATTTTTTTATTCTTATTATTATTTAGTCTATAAATTTTGCTTCTATTTTTCATTTTCTGTTTTTTGTTTTTTATTCCTGAAATCCTTTTTGTTATTTTTAAATGATTCTTTACATCTCTTTTAGTTATTCTCAATTTTAATCTTTTAGTTCTCAAATCATTGATAAGCCTATTCATTTTTAATTTAACATTCATTCCAGTATCAACTTCTTTATCCTTACTTACTTCCACAATAGCCTCTTTATAAATATCTCCATTAACCTTTTTAACAATTCCAAATTCTACAACATTAGCTTCTACAATATCATTTCTCAAAACACAATCGTCGCATAATTCTTCCACAACTAGGCTTACATCATTTACATTAATTACTTCACTCTTACATACTGTTAGAATAGGCTTTTCAAAATTTTTGTTAATATTACTATCATTTACTTTTTGGTCCATTTTAATTAAATCATTATCAACTTTGCTTTCAATTTCAAAACATTTATTTTCTACTACGTTTATTTTACTGGTCACGCTCTTATTCACTTCTATCAATTTATCTTCAAAAGATTTGGAAATGTCATTTACTTTATTATCTATTGACTCTATTTTTACATCTAAGCTTTTTGAAATTTCATTAAATCTTAAGTCACTTTCTGCTTTCAAATCTTTCATCTCTGTTTGGAGATTATCTAATTTAGAGTTTAATTTATCATGATTTACTTTATCGTCTACTTTATTTTCTTCCATTTTAACACTTAAATTTTCAATTTTGCTGTTTAGATTTTCAATGTTTACTTTATTTTCTACACTTAATTTTTCAATGTTTACTTTATTTTCTACACTTAAGTTTTCAATTTTGCTATTATTATCAGTAAAGTTTCTATTCATTTGTTCATTCATCTGTTTCATGAAACACATAAGTGCTTTTATCTCACTACCATTTACATTTTCTTCCAACCTAACCTCACTTACTCTTTCACTATCTTTCATGGTCTCATTCATATCAAAACTCCCTACCTCATCCTGTACACTCATATTAATGGACTGATCCATGCCCAATCCCGAGTCGTCCATTTCTACCCTATTTGCCATTATCTAGAATTGTATTCAACAATTTGAGATTATAAGTTGTCCGCTACAACGCCTCAAAAAACCTCCAAAGTCACCACGACATCCACTTCGCTTTCGTTTAACAGCCCCGCGTTTAAGGGCGCCATTTTGTAACAGAAGGTTACAAAAAATAAAAATATAATAATATATAAAGTGTTAAAAAAAAATGGGGTTCGGAAAAGTTTGCAAAAGATAAAAAAAATATTTTTAAACTAATAAAATGCTATATATGGATTATTCTCTACCTCTTCTTTATTTCATTCACTTATTTACCTTCAATATAAAAAAAATCGTCGTTCATATCATAACTTAAAATCATCAAGAAACACCTCTTACTCCTTTACCTCCATAAATAAAATCACCATGTATCTCACCTCCACTCCAACGTAGAATTACACCTTAACATCAACCTTAAGCTTCACTTTACCTTCATTCACCTTACACCTTAAACTACAACTCACCTTAGGTCTACCTTAGACACTTTATTAATAAAAACCTTAAAATCACCTTTGTTTAATTCTCATATGAAAAAAATTAATAATCCATATATAACTTTCTGTTTGCTCTTTTAGCATCTATCTATCTATAATTACTAATTACTATTAATGATTTATTATGTTAATTTCACTTTCTCAGGGCTGAGTCTTTGGCTGTTAAAGTACAGGCTAATTGGATGTGCGTGGCTAAATAAAGGAATCTAAGACATCGTAGCGGAACAACTAATCGTTTACTCAGACATTATAGCATAATAGTTATGTACAATCAAATGCATTATCTTCATTTAGCAAACAAGTCAAATTAACTAAATATATACAAAATGTTGTAAGTCCTATCTCACAAGCTAGGCCTAAGAAATGACGCAATAGAATGAATGAAGTTACTTGTTAAAGAAATTTTAAAATTCAGAAATGCAGACTGTAAAAATTAAATCTAATGGCCATTTCTACTTACGGAGTCAGTTATTTTACCTAGGATTTTTCACTTTACTTGCACTTTTGGCTTTTTTACACTCACTCCACGATGCGCAGTTAGTTAGTCACATGTCGAAAAATTTTAAATGTGTCTATCGTCGAGGAAACATTGTCACCCTCGCTGCCGAAGCTCACCGTAACGCAGAAACACTTCTATCTCGACTTTATATAACTCTCATCACTCCACTATCCAAATAACTATATTTTTATGGTAAAAATGCAGCTTCCATACTTTACCAGACGTAGAATACTCTACGCCATGTTAATGAGTCTCCCGGATAAGGTACAAGATCTTCTGTATGAGAATTGTTTCAACGCTTACTGTTTGTCCTGCGTTCCGACACATGTGTGCCGATGTTATGATGTGCTTTGTTATATACGCTGATACATATTTTGATTTCTTTACATGTTTTTAACTGTTCTTCATTTATTAAATTGTCTATTGTGAAATCATTTATTTGTCCCTTTTAACCGTTCGTTCTACAATACGCACTTATTTTCGACTGACAATAACTTTTTATACAATTCATACACGTTATATCTTTTGTTGATTAATACACCCTAAGTCTGCTTTTTTACTTTATTTACTAATAGTCTGCCTTTTACTTTATTTATTTTTATTTAAATGATTTTACTTTAACTATTTGCGTCACAAAAGAATTTGTATATGTATATAAGAATTATAAATGTTTATCATTATATTGCAACTTTCATTTTATTTAGACCAAACCTCTATGCTTTAGTCATTATGGGAAATTATTTATTTATTATCATCATGAGTATTTCTGTTACATGGCTGTTAGTGTTACAGTTTATCTGCAAGAAACAGAAAACTGAGAAATCAACGTTTGAAGTTTTAAAGAGCTGTGTTTGGCACGTTTAAAGGATTGCTTGATATTATGTTTTTTTATATGTTTTTGATATTAATTGAAGATTATATAGATGCATAAAAAAGTTAAAATACTGTTGTTTGGAAATAAATATAGCAGATACAACTAAATGATGGGGAAAAAGTAATACCCTGTGTTAAGGGGAAAAGGGTTTTAGTATGAGACATACTAGTGTTTTGGTTGTAACTACTAACAGTAGATACTCCAAATCATGCTTAGTATTTGTTGGTTACACCAAAACTACCTTATAAAAAGATTAAGATATAGGAGACACGACAACTTAAAAAGGGAGATTTTTTAATACTTTTCTTGTAAATACGACCAAAATACCTTATTATTTGGTGCAGAAAACCATCTAGAATCGCCTGGTAACAATAACTCAATTTCGGAATAAAATTTAAATACCCCCTTTGTGCTTAACAGGGCAGTTAAGCAACCCTTGTCAATGACGTCACTGTTGAAACTACAGTCGGAAAGACTCAATAAAATCTTGTATAATTTTTACTAAATTTGTGTTTGTTTTTTCATTAAAATGGAGCTACCAGTTAACTTTGGTCTCTAGTGTAAATCGTATAATATATGTTATAGTCGTACATAATGCCTGCATCATTATAAAAGTTGCACTACGTAATCAAGGCGGTTGAGCGAATGGTGCATTATATACTTCGTGCAAGCACTTCCAAGTCTAACCAAACAGACTCACAAGCGCTTCAATAGCCGTGCCAGATCAATGAATACTGGATTATTTAGAGTTTAATAGATGAATCCACAGATGAATCTTAAAATAGGTTTAGATATGTAAGTTTATAACACTTACATTAAGCCGACAAAGCAACAAGTCCAGGACTAAGGCTATTTTATTGCTAAGAAGGATAAACCTAGAGTTGTCACCATTATTGCTGCATGCCAAAATATACACTGTACAAGTAGTTAGGAAACACCTATAACATAAATAAGACAATAATATTAAAATTTGCATACAATTAATGGGGTGTTATCAGAGTTGGATTAATGGTTAGGCAGTTTAAGATTTTAGGAGTGCTATACTTTGGAAACAAATCATAGGATAACAGATATAGAATACAGATGACATGTAAAATATTTCATTCAGAGAACTATACTATACAAACGCCCATTTAGTTGGTAAAAGTATAATATTATATATTTTTGGCCAATTTCATGGAAAGATAGGCTTAGGAGTGAATTTCTTGAAACACTGAGTTTTAGTGATGTAATCGACCGTTTCTTACATAAGCGCAATGTATAATATAATGTGACCTACAACCATGATACACCTTTTATTAAGATGTTATTTGTAATTTATAAACCACTACTATAGGTTTCTTAAAAAGTATATCTAACACTATTGTATGTTTAAATATGTTAGCTGCAGTAACATTTACTTTTAGAAATACAAGGGTTAAAAAGTATTTTGACTAAAATTTTTGAGCTTAACATACTTTAGTTTTTCTGCATTTAAAATGTAAAAAAAAAAATAGTTTTGATGTCCTTAAAGAATGATTCTTTCATTTGATACTTATATTTACATTTGCAACATAAAACAAGTTTGTCATGTGTTACATTTTTTTAGACCCCAAAAATTCATCGTGAAATATTTTCTGAGTTCTGGATATATGCACCTACATGTTTATAACTGTGCTAAATTTCACTACGATACTTATCAGTTCTGGAGAATATCTACTGTGTCAGACAAATTTTGGAATAAAAGGATTTTGTTTTTATTTTAAAGTTCAGAACGCTAAAAAATTATTAGATTTTTAAAGCAGAATCTTTATATATAATACGTGAAGCCGTTTTTTGTAAACACAACTCCTCCCTTATTTCTGGACCAATTTTAATGTTTGAGGTTTCAAAAAATTCGTCTCATTTCGTAGTTTTGCAATAAGGTTTTAGATGTCAAAAATTCTTATCCTTAATGGCGTGAGGTAATGTCAAAGGTCGGGTTTTCCCCATAAGATTAACATGGAAAATATTTAAAAACCATTTCTATACAAAACAGCTGTTTATAATAAGAAACAAACTAATCCAGCTGATTTCGTGGATGTAAATAACGATGATTACAGTATTCAGAAGGTTATAAAAAACATTTTAATACAAAACAGCTGTTTATAATAAGAAACTAACTAATACAGCTGCTTTGTGGAAGTAAATATTGATTTTTATAAGGGAGGAAATTAATTATTTATTAAAATTATAAAATTTACGAACTAATTTGTTTTGAACATTTAACATTATTTACCATCTTAGTTTTGAGGTTATTATTTATAACTCTTTTGTTAGGTTTTTGATTAAGTGTAGACCTGATCCTTACTGCTTCTTTTAACCTTTATTATTACTGCTGTTATAAAATATAAGAAATAATTTGATTTGAACATTTAACATTATTTACCATCTTAGTTTTGAGGTTATTATTAATCCTACACTTTTATTATAAATAAAACATAACATATGTTTTTAGAAGGTCGCACCGGGGGTTGGCGTGCGGAACACGCAGGGGTCTCCCCTAGTTTTTTAAAAATTATAAAAAAAAGATGAAATAATTACTTAAAATAAGGATTATACAGTAGAATTTTTAAAACTATAAATTTTTTATTAGGTAATAATTTTGTACAAAATTTTATAATAATTGCAAATTGCTTTTTAGTATTTTTCTACTCTTGTCTTGTCTTCTTCGTAAAGTAGCTTTTTAAAACTTGTTTAAAATAAATATACAAGTAATAACTTTACTTATACACTATGAACAAACAAAATAGAAATCAACTTAACTTCTTCTATTTTGCTCCCACAAATACAATAGTGAAATGGTGTATGCACAACTCTAAATATGTCACAGTTCATGCCACTTTCTTGCTGGGCAGTACTATATTGATGTTCTGCGGCAAGTTTAAAACTGTTACTGTATGGAAACCATAACAGACAGACAAACGCTGTTGATGATGTTTTGGAGAATATTTTGGTTGTCAACAGTTTTTCTATACATCATTTTAATAAAGTATATTTTGCCATAAGTAATAAATACTCATAATCAAGACTAATGAGAAAAACAAAATCAGTAGGACAGTATGGCATTCCATTCAAAGGTGTTAACAACAATATGTAAAATTCGATTAAATTAACAGTGTTGTTTGGGTGTCATTCAATTGTGAAACAGATGATTTGCCAAAAAATATATGTTTCTGGAAAATATTTGAGTAATTAAAAGTAAAAAGCGTAATGGAACTTACTTAGGAGGAAGATAAGGACTCATGTTCTTTGGAATGTCCAGAGCTAAGTTAAGAATGTTACAAAGCGTAGAGAATCCATTTAGATCTCTAAACACTTTCTGATCCAATCCGTTCTGCAACACAAACACAATATCGTGTTAAAGAATTGTAATATTTAGATGTATTTATAAAAAAGTACTGAGCAAAATTATAAGTTCAGACATTTTTTTAACATTCTTAACTTTATGTCCATAGATCAAATTAACCTTTAGATTATTACATATTTGAAGGGTGTGAAGCTAGAAACACACTCCCATCACATCACATGAGCTCACGTGCTGTCACACTGACACATATTGTTATGCGAGTGATGTGAGGTGACAACAGTGTGATTCTAGTGCATTGAAATACTAGTAAAAACAACAACCCATACTTTTAGTCCGTGACAAGAGATGACATGACATCACATGAGCTCACGTGCTGTCACACTGACACATATTGTTATCCGAGTGATGTGAGGTGACAACAGTGTGATTCTAGTGCATTGAAATACTAGTAAAAACAACAACCCACACTTTTAGTCCGTGACAAGAGATGACATGACATCACGTGAGCTCACGTGAAGTGACGGCAGTACATATTGAGGACTTTAGCTGTGAGCACGACCAGGCACCTACTACACGTGCATAAAACATAGAGTGGATGTTGGCCGGGTAGAGTTAACCGGTTATTGTGCCCAGTGAGTCACCCAATGTTTATAGAAAAGATTCCTCTCTCCAACCCCCTGTCCAGTACGGGTAACTGACTTCCGCGCGCACAGTCAAAGTCCTCGATCTGTATGTTTCTACCTTTAATGTTTTATGTATAGGATGTATACTAAAATTACATTTACAAGTTTTTTATCAAATATTCAGTTTAGTTGTATCTTAATTAATATTAATTCGTCTTCTCCTTTATGTATTAAAATAATAATGTTTTGATAGAGAAAAAGTAATTAATATGTCCTGAAAAATCATGTTAACAAACACAACTAATAAAACAGTTTAACACTGTGTATCCAAAAATACTTTACCTGCTTCTCTAGAATCCTATTGATCTCTGCCAAACTCCTTTCTAACAATGTAATAGCATTGTTAGGCCACTGCCCTACACCTTGACTGGCATGTAACTTATCCACATCTTTCAAACACTTAAACAGTCGTCCTTTATTTGGACTGTCAAGCTTCTTAGGAACTATCACACTTTGTTTAGTTAAATACTCTTCACCCCTGAAATCAAAAATAGATTACCAATCATTTAAAACTAACTACATTTTTAGGAAGTAATTGTTTTATAACAGATTTAAAACAAATACATATTTTTAAATACATATGGCAGTTGAAACTGTAGCGTTATCCATACGCGTTTAGTAGTTTCATTAAAAATATATAAATTCCATATCCGCAACCTGGCAGCATCTAATAACCAAAGTAGCAATCAAATTGATTCCATTTACAGAACATTTAGAAGAAAGCGTTACGAAATAGAATGAGTTGCTGACAAATTGACAATGGCAGAGTGGCACGATTATTTAATATAGAGTAGGCAGTTGTAGTTGTGTAAGTAGAACTTAAGTAAAATTGCTGAATGGCTTTGATAAGTAAGCCTTCATACTAATACAAAGCCAAAACACATTA
>JAGFPH010002747.1:169956-180849 GCA_018207615.1 Philaenus spumarius | reverse complement strand
TTTACATCAAATTTAGTATAAAAGTAATCGAAATTTAAATACAAAACGTAATATGATAACGTTGGTTTTTAATAACTTTGGTCAATAATTTAACTGACTTTTTGGTATTAGGTACTTAGTCCTTGTTTTCATTGAGTGCAGCCAAGCGTCACTAATTAGGGTCGGGTGGGCGGAAGACCCTAACCTTACGGTTGGTTCAGTGTTAGGTTGTCCGCGACTATAGTCTATTCTTAGCGGGCTGTGACCTTGAAACGGTTAATGACTCTCTCCCCGAAAATCTCAACTTTTTTCAAAAACTGATGTATCCATTAGCATTCCTTTATAGTACGGTAAGTAAAACTAAATTTATATTTTACTGTGCCGAGAATTGTAGGCCTACCGGTAATTTTGTTAAAGCTAGTGTGTTTATAAGTAAAGTACTGTACCTACATACTTTAGATATTTAATTACTGTACTGTAATGATAAAAATTTTGTTTTTACAATGTAAACTATTTCTTTTACTGCTTACTTTTAATTACCAATAGTCTATGTTGTGTATAGAACGTCAATTTGTTAGCCTATATAGTACATTGTAGTACAGTAAATACAAGTCCAAACCGCTTGAAACATCTAAAAATAGTATTCAACAATAATGGCTTTCATTGTTTTGGGCCCTTAGGCTATACCTTGCTATTTCCGGATTTTTCCATATCCGGATCGGCCGGTCATCTCATTAGTCCAAATATGACAGGTTGTACTGTACTTAAATAATAATAATTTTTTATTGATTCCTTTTTATATACAATTAAACAATATACTAATGATTAAATATAATTGATTTAAAAAATACATACTTAATTACAAAACTTTTTCGCAAAAGCCACATTAAATTTACTTTATTTTCCATTATAACAAATATTTTCAATAGAAACAAATTAACTTTGTTCAATTTTGATGAAATCAATGTATAAAATTTATTTCAGAAGCTTATTAACCCTTCACAAGTCCTGTTTATAGCTAAAATTGGCAAGCCGGTTTTTAGTGTTTTGCAAACATATTTTAAAAAATTCACCAAAATTGGATTTGGTAATTCTATCCCAATTATAAAGTGTTCCATACCTTTTTTGTAGAGAAAGGTTCAAAGAATTCATATATGTATTAAAAAATTTATTGATGTAAAATTGTAAAAGTTATTAGATCAAGAAACAAAAAATGTTCAGTTACAAAAGGTAAAAGTTCAACTTTAGGCCTACATAACAAGTAGTAAACATTTTTGGTTATTTTTTTCATAAGCGTAAAAACGTTTCTTGATTTAGTTCTAAATAGAACTGTATAAAAACATTTATCAATTTCAAATTTCTTATTTTGAAAACACCAGTTCTTATGTTCCAAATACAAGACTGCTAACAAAACTAGGCCTAGTTTGAAACGTAATTTACTAATTTATGCTTTGTCCAAAAATGAAATATTATTATAATAACAAAATGTAGAGAATAAATAAAAGAAAAGAACTGTATACTTGTCTTTTCTTAGTTCACAAAAGTGTTTGAATTATCTTTATATGAATAACAAAATGACATCAATCTAATGAAACTTCGCGGCGGTAAGTTACATACAAGAATTGTCCATTGAACAACGTGGGAATGAAACGAACTAGACGATCTCACCAGACCTCTCTAATTATGTACTTTCCACTGCTGTTTGAATAACATATAACCGGTTATATCTAGTTTACTTCACACCGTTAGAAAGATCGAACTTTTCTCTACAGAATTGTATAAAAAAATCTGCGAAAGCATATAGGATTGTCTTCCTAATCTCAGTTGACAAATCTGCTGTTTCATTGGTTGAAAACTGTCCAATTGCAAGGGTTTACAGAAATCTTTATCATAAATTGTGCAAAATAGTGACATCTGATTGGAAGGTAGTTTCAAAAAGTTCAAATCTTGACGAATCCCATGGTAGCTTTATACTATTGATCAAAATATTTCTGCAGATGGTCTTGGAGGTTAAAGAAGTGGGAAATAAGAGTATAATTGTATTGTACGCACGGAAACAGGTTTAAACCAAACTAAAATTTTAAAACAATGATTACGTATGTAAATATACGTTTTACGAAAAAGTTTTAAATACAAAAATTAAAGTTTAATTCATTTCCTTTCCAAAGGTGCCGGTTTTACTACGATTGGATGATTTTAAGTGTATTAAATAATAAAATATGCAAATTCTCGCTATTGTTCGAAATGGTTGCGTTCTACGCCCGAGAGAGCGTCAAATAGTGTGGTCTGGCATTTATAGGGTTAAGTGATAAAGTCGCTAACTTTGATATGAATTTAATGAAATGAAATTCCTTCTAAACTGTTATTACAAATGGTTGAGGTGTTCTGAAATAAATCTTGATGCAAGTCACTCAGAAACTGACGAAATTTTAAAACGGTGGACAAAATATAAATAAAATCCCCGTATAAAATTTCATATTTTTAATGGCTCTAGTTGAGAAACGTTTGGGTGGTACTCATGCTCTGGTTGAGCCTAAAAATAAACTTTTAATTATTCCAACTACACAAATACCAATGGTCTTCAACCGTATGTTATCCAAAGACCTTAGGCTTCAGAGTCACAGGTATGCCAACACCTCAGCATCAAGGCTGCTGTCTAGTTGTGTGATGCAGCAGCACAGATTTGATAGCTTAATTTCATTGTGTTTTATAGAAGTTTTAAATGTGTTTAACAGCCATTCCAAAGTAACGGAGGTTACAAGCATACAACTATATTATTAAAAAAATTAATGTTATAATTTAAATATTATGAAACCAAATATCTCAAAAAAATAAGTTTTGTTTTTATAAATGTTCAAGTGTAAATCAATTTCCATTCATCAAGTAATAACCAAAATATCACCTTTAAAAGACGGTAACGGAGGTTACTCACACACACCAAAGCAGAACAACGAGCGACGGTGCGACATTGTCGCAGAACGAAAATGAGGACTGCAGTAAGATATCGTATATTATAGAATAAAAGTTTTTTGCAGGTCATAAACTAAAGATGGGTCGATTCTCGATACTACCGGTAGGCCTACTTTATATCGAGAGATAGGCTACTCAATTTATATCATTGTCGGACTTGCTAGTTCTCCGTATTTTGAATGTAATCTGCGATATTTGCAATCACATTCTCTGTATTTAAACCCAATTCAACATTTAACAATAAATATCAGTAGGAAAAAAATGTAAAACTTTCTTAGTTTGTTGTATGTAGATATTTTCTCTAGTAAAATGATGAGGCAATTGTTTTGTTTTATTTATATTCATGCGGATTAGTTATTTGTAAACAGGAAGGTAAAGTAGGTTCAAGGTCAACCACTTAAGGATTCGTTTCTTATCGTGTCTATTTATAGAATTAGGGTGTCTACTGTGACGAAATGTTATACATTTTATAGATCGGTAAACAAAAGTATAATAATTTTATTTGTTTTAGGAAGGGTAAAATATTTTGGATAATTTCGGGATTTACGTTACCTGTTATTTGTTTTTTGTTGGAGTCCCGACGAAGTGTCTTTGCTTTACTTGTTATTTATTCCCGCAAATAGCGACATTTAATTTCCAATTATCAGAATTTTACAAGTGTCATCTAAATAACATTTTCGCGGACCTTACCCATTGTAATTTAAATTAAGTTTTAACACCGGTATTTCATAGAAACAAGAACAAATTATTGTTCATGGGAGTAGGTTTTTTTGTGGACATAGGCCTACGCTGTTGTATATTAAATTGTGATTTAATGCCGACGTTTTATAAAATTAGCGCTAATAATATTCAGATGTTCTATTCTTTTGCGGACATTCGTCATTGTATTTCAACAATGGTAGTACATAAAGTTGACACAAATTGTATACGGGCATCGATTTTTTTCGCGGACTTACGTTGAGATTGTATTTATTACAAATAATTAGGCCTAGTTGAGTTACCCATCCCTACCATAAACAAAAATTATAACTCGATCTTCTATTAAATTTCTATATTGACTAGTACAACTATTACTATTTTATCATCTCTGTAATAGACATAAATACTTATCATTTGTACACTAGTCGATCAGTTTCTCTAGTCGTTCCATTTCAAATGACATTCTGACTATCATTATACGTCCTGTTTTTAATCGACTCGAGTCCTTCCATAGCAACCGACTAATCGATTACATAAGGGACTAGTCGAATAAACAACTAGTTTAACTAGTCAATTAGTCCATCAAGATGTGGATTGCTATTGATGCGTGAAGCGTGACTTGAAAAATATTGAGATGGGGGTCTATTATTACCAATCTATATATTTAAAGCCGTAAGGAAAAAACATTTGGACAGTTCGTCTGAGACTTCTACTGGGCTGATTTACATGCTGGTTTTACCAAAACAAAGGTTTTCGGTTCTATATTAGCAGGTTTTATTTGCATTTTGAAAATATTTACGTTAAATGGGTTAAAAATTAAAAATATACTTTTCTTATGGAGATTTAACATGGGAGAAAAAGTCAACTTTTTCAATATTTTGGACAGTTCATCTGAAACTTTCACTGGACCGATTTACATTCAGTTTATACCAAATAAAAGCAAAACTTTTCTATATTAACAGGTTTTATTTACTTTTACGTCATCTTAATTTCTCAAATAAAAAAAAAATCAACATTTCTAAACCTTTGCAATGATTTTATTTTACAGTTCTTCAATCAGCTGATCGTAAAGAAACAAAGTATTTTGTCTAACAACAGAAGAAGAGCAAAAGCTCATATAATATAACAGCTGATTTCGCCCATCATCTGTACAAAATCTAGCGTAGATTGTATTTTGGGGTTATGTTAACAATTACAATTAATCCATCAATAATGTAATTCTTCTGTAGTTGATTTTTTTTAAATATGAGTTATAAAATTAAGGTAGGCTATAATACGTTATAAAATTTGCTTTGAGGTTATAAAGTGAATATAAATAAGCCTACAACCTTTTATCAACAATGAATTTATGGAAGATAGCCATTCGTTTAGCTTCGGAAACATACGTACATCTTCGTATAATATATAAATATATTCGAGTATTAATTTCTTTATTATAATATTAATAACTTCTAAATCATTTCATAATTAATATGAAATAAAAACCAATTAAAAGTTAACATTTGTATCTTGATATATAATTAAGGCCAACATAAATACAACATTTTACAAATAGGCCTACAGTTTTAAATTTCAATATTTTTCATGGTAGTTGGCATCTGTATTATTTATGCAGAGTAATGGTTTTTTCTCCTTTCTTTCCTATCTGTATAGATATCCCAAAAAATAGATTATGTGTATAAAATATTAGTTAAATTCACTGATTGTTGAATCCGTTTTTTTCTTCTTTAACTTTGCTGCAAGAAAAGTAATTGGAAGGAAATATCATTTTAAAAAGTACATTTTATACATGTTTTGCACCATCTGCCTAGCGCTCCACTCACCACGAACGCTGTATCCGCCGAGTATCGACAGGCAACAACTATCTATATATTTTAAGTTAGGCATAGACTGAACCAAAATAAATAAATAATGTTTATTGTTGATTCAGTAATCAGCTGTAGACTCTAATACTTTCACAAACAGTTTATTATAAATCAATTATTAGTATTTCTAATTTTTAGGTTAGGTTTTTATTAAAGTGTAGAACTGAGCCTTGCTGACTTCACAACGGGTTCCAACATGGGGGTTGGCGTGCGGAGCACGCAGGGGTCTCCCCTAGTGTAATGATTAAAAGCCCTGCTGCCAGCGATTTGTCATTCATATGAAGAGATTGGCACTACTGAAATGTTGGCTTACATAATGACTAATGGACCTCTTGCTGGTTACAAAGGAAACAGACAATTTTTGAAACTTGTCCTATATCCGAAATACTGGACTCAGTACTACAACCACTTCAAACCAATCTCAAAAAATAAATTAATGTCCCAAGCAGTAACATCCAAAGAGAATCCAAGAAAATTTGAATGAATCCTTGCCATGTTTCAAAATATAAGACAATGTAAAATAAAATTTAAGTTTTAAGGCATATCTATAATTTTATAGAAATTAAAATAATTACTTAATTAAATAAACACAAAGAATTGATCATTTGTGAATTGCTTACTTATTCACTTATAAAACCTCTACGATTAAATTTATTACTAAAACGCCCGCACTCGCAGAAAGTTTTTCGTCTTGGCACCAACCGTTGCAGAAAGATAAAGCTTATTCTGCTTTGGGGCTCACACACATGGCTAAGTCGTGACTAGTTAACTATTTCTTAAATTTTCTGTGAATTATTATGGTAAAAAAAAATTATTTCAAAATAATCAAATTTTTAAAGAGTTGGGCTATTTGTTTTAAGCACTGTTATTAAAAATAATGTGTGGATATTGGTATTAACTATTTTTACAAAAAGTAACGGAGGTTACAGCCTGAGTAACGGAAGTTACATGTGCATTTCAAGATGAGGTTTAGGCTGTTTATGGCTCAGATTAGAGTGAGTTTTTAATAAATTATAATAGGAAATGAAATTGTTAGGACTACATAAAGAAGTGTGATAAGTTTTGATGGAAAAACATATATTTAATACCATATTACAATCAGCCTTCTACTAAGGCTACTTTACAGTATCTTGACTTTAATGTTAAAAACAAAACTGAAAATGAGATTATATAAGAGAAAACTATTATATTTTAAAATAAAGAAATTTCAAATATTTTTAACAAACATAAAACATGGTGAAAGTAAACACTTATCAATAGTCCCAATGGCAAGATGCAATGTCTGACCCAGAAATCGTTAAATCGTTTCTCCCACACATCTTCGATAGGCTCATGAAAAACATACTGAACTCGATTAAGGCCACTTATCTTTACTTCTGGAGGTTTCAATATTGTTTTGATTTGTTCAATGTCATTTTCATCTGTTCAAAATACTTTCTTGGAGCTGTCGCATGCTCTCATGAACATTACTTGAACCTCCCTTTCTTCTTCACAGACCTACACAACTTTGGCAAACAGCCACAACTGTAGGCATTGTTTTTAACTTGACCTTTTATTTCCACAAGAACTTAGGTACCACATAATGTGATGTTTTGCGCTGTAAGTTCATATCTGTTTGGTTGAACTGCTGATGCTGGTTTCTCAGCTCTGGCCTCTTCCTCACTGTCTGATGAAAATACATCAGCATATTTCAATCTTTTCTGTTGACTTTCCTGTAAGTATTCTTCTTCTTCTGTGTCGGTATCTGAGTTTAAAACCTTAATTTTCTTTAGTGTCGACTTTGCTGTAATACCAGCAAGAACATGGCTGTCATCATGCTTCTCAAAATAATGCAGTGAGTTGAGACCAATTACTTTTTCCTTCTTGCTCTTCTTCTGTTTCTCCTTGTTCTTCTTCTGTTTTAGATTGTACTGAACTTTTCTTGCTTTTACCCATCGACTGTTAAGCAGGTCTTCATTTTGCTTGATGTCTTCTTTTGGGACTAAACAAAAATTTAAACAAACAAATTGCCTTGGACTGTTTAATAGCCTACTTTTTAATAGGTGTTCTTAGGCCTAAAATAAGCCTTACTAAAAACTAACCTTATTCCTGCTTTGAGGTGATCTAATTTTGTAATATTCACAGAAGATTCTTAACCCTTTGAGCCCCAGCTGCCGATATATCGTCACCTCATTGTAAGCTGAATATGCCCGCCTGCCGATATATCGTCAGCTGATAGTAGGCCGAATATGCCCGCTTGCCGATATATCGTCAGGTCACATTTCTTTAATTTACGGCTCTATTTATTTAAGGATTTTAATATTGCTTATTGCAGTTTAAAGCTGAAGAAATTACCTTTTTGGATACATGCATTAGATATTTTATTTTGACATTTCATATAGTGGTATTACTAATATAAAACTCGAAAATCGTAGAGGCCATGGCTGTAGGATCACTTCTGAGAGTTTGATTTTATTTCATGTTTCATTCTATATGTATTTAAGAATTTTAGTATTCTTTATTGTAGTTTAAAGTTGAAGAAATTAACTTTTTGGATATATGCATAACATATTTTATCTTGACATTTCATACAGTGTTATTACTAATATAAGATTCGAAAATCGTAGAGGCCATGGCTATACGATCACTTCTGTCAGTTTGTTTTTATATTATGTTCAGCTGTCTACTTACAGGTTGTGATTATTTACTAACAGTGATTTCAGTTAGTCTGCTGCTTTTTTATACTTTTTTTTGAGTTTGCTAAGCAAGTTTGAATTGTTTTAGTTTATAAAGTGTGTTTTTCGTTTTGCTGTGATCTGTGAAAAATGAGTGGTCCAAACAAAAGACCTAGATCTGTTTCTCCTGTGAGTGAAGACACTTTGATAAACGCACTTCGAAATGAAAGTGGAATAAACATTGAAAATAGCGATATTAGTTCTGAAGATGATTTTATGGACAATATAGGCCTAAGTTCTCTATCAGAATCAGACAATGATGACTCTGATATTGACCCTTCTTACGACCCCTGTGATGCAACAAATAGTGTGTCTAGATTAGAGCGAATACTTTCAAAAATAAATAGGCCTATGCCTAGGCCTACCGTAACAAATGACATTGATTATGATGACCCAGGTTTTGTTGTTTCACACAGTATCCCTACTGAGGAAGACCTTTCTGTTGATGAACCTTCTGAGAATAACTCTGTCAATGACGCTGAAGATCCTGCTATTGAAATAACTGCGCAACCATTACGAGGAAGAGGAAGGCGTAGCCGTGTTCTTGGCCGTGGTCGTGGTTTTGGCCGTGGACGGGGTCTTGATCGTGGACATAGTAGCAGAAATGAAGGTAACCGAAGACATAATAATGAACCTGAAAGCAGTGATTGGGAAGAAGTTGATGAAACTACTGATCAGGCCTACGAACATAATTTTGCTTATATGGAGTGTCCAGGACCAAAACACTGCCCTCCTGTGAACTCAAAGCCTCTGGCTTATTTCTACCTTTTTTTTACTACTAATTTACTTACTACATTTGAAAATGAAACAAACAAATATGCGTCAGACTACCTTACTTTGTTGGGAAATAGAATCTCCCCTAACAGTCATTGGAAAGAATGGGCTCCTGTGACCCTCCAGGAAATGAAGGCATTCATAGCAGTTGTCATGAATATGGGAATTATTAAAAAACCAAGCATTAGGTCTTATTGGAGTACCAGTTCCTCTCTGTCGACAACATGGTTCCCAAAAATGTTTACAAGAAATAGATTTGAAATGTTACTAAAGTTCTTCCACTTTGTAGACAATAGGACACTTGCTAAGCGTGGAGAACCTAATTACGATCCTTGTGGCAGGTTTCAGCCACTTATTGACCATTGCAACAGACTTTTTAAATTCCATTATACACCATACAACAAATTATCAATAGACGAATCTCTTGTCGGAACAAAGAAACGTATCCAATTAACCCAATATCTGCCTAAGAAAAAGCACCACCGATGGGGCATCAAGTTGTGGGTCCTGTGTGATGCTAAAACACATTATTGCTCTTCATTCTTTTGTTATAAGGGAGCAAAAGACACAAGTCAAGAAGAGGAAATAAAAACCCATGGCCTAGGCTACATGGTTGTTGTCAAATTATTGCAGATGGCAAACTATCTAAATAAAGGGTTTCATTTGTTTTTAGACAATTTTTTTACAACAAAACATTTAGATAGATATCTCTACTCCGCACAAACATGGCTAACCGGAACTGTAAGAATTAACAGAAAAGGTATTCCCAAGCTCCTCCTTGGAAAATTTCCTGTTGGAAAGAAAGTTTATGTGCGTAAAGGTCCGCTCCTACACATGGCCTGGAGAGAAAAGCCAACAAATAAAGCCAGTTCATCTTACTTTCAACAGATTCTGTAGCAAAACCAGTTCAGTATTCAATCAGAAGAAATGGAAAAATAATTATTAAAAGAAAACCAGCAATTGTAAATCAGTATAACAAAGGAATGGGGGGGATCGACGGGACAGACCAGATGTTATATACTTACTTGGACGAAAGAAGAAATATGAAGCCCTGGAAAAAAGTCATATTCAACATTTTTGGTAGAATGGTACTCAATTTATATGTTCTATATAAATTAAACACAACACAAAATAAGCTAAGCAGAGCACAATTTATTACTTCGATAGTTGAAGATTTAGCGGAAGAATGGTTTACTGCTAAAGATATTATGTTAAGAGGAGGGGGAGATGCACCTGGTAGAGGTTTTGGGCTTGAAAAAATTCCATGTAATAAAGAAAAAAGCTGTTCTGTGTGTAGTGGGAAAAATAATCCTGATGGTTCTGGCAGAAGGAGGCGATCAAGAACTTGCTGCATTAGTTGCAAGGCTGGAGTGCACGCCGAGTGTTTTGCGAAGCATAAGTGTGCCTAAACCAATTATTACTGTAACATTTTTCTTTTAAAGTTGTACCTATAATTTTTAGTTTATTGCAATTTTACTTTTTGTGTCATGTTTTTTATTTTATTTTTATTGTGAGTAAAAACAATTTGAGTGTTATTGACTGGTGAAAAATATACAAACAATTTCTGCTGTCTTATAATGCTGTTCGTAAGTTCTAATTATACTGTTCTTTATTAGTTAATATTATATTTTTTAATGCTTTAAAAAAATATAATATTAAGTTTTTCTTTATAATTATATGTAACATACACCAGAAATTTATAATAAATAGTATTACCTTCATGTAATGATATTATTGCTAACTATGTGTTACTACATAAATTCAGGGATTTTATGGGTAATCGGAAAAACATTTATAAAAAATTTATAACTCAATATATCTATCTAAAATTGTTACAGTGTCTACAAAACATTATTTACTATTAGAATAAACATTGACCTTTTCTGGGAAAA
>JAGFPH010002747.1:157655-169856 GCA_018207615.1 Philaenus spumarius | reverse complement strand
TATATATATATATATATATATATATAGTTTTCTAGCTCCCCTGATTGTGGTCCTAGCGGGTATCATTTTACCTGTCATTGTAGTCCACGAGGACTACAACTGTGGACCACATTTGGGGTGTCAAAACACTATCATTTGTGGTCCCGTGACGTTGCAAGAGTTTTGGCGGCATTTTGTTCTTTAATTGCAGTGTTGCCAGTTCGCCTATGTTTTTTAAGTGAAAACTTCTTATGACCCGTTCAGCACTTTTTGCGTGGGTATTCGAATGAAATCTCACGAGCCTTACCGTACCGTAGACCGGGGCACATTTAAGCATGTTATTATTTCATACAATTTTTCTGTTTATCAAAAATCTGAATAACAATATACTTTACCTAATTGATGTTTGATTTGTCTTAACTTTTAAAAAATATTTGAAAAATAATAATATGAAAAATACGCAAGGGATTTCAAATGAACCATTGGTAATTTGTTAATATCAAATATATCAACAATAGGCTACATGAGTAGGTCTTACAAATGAGATAAGTCTACAGAGTAACATGACTCTCATGGAAATAGATATAACATGGCCATGAATTATTTGCTATATATTTACATTAAATACATTTTATAATTACATGCAATTATATAAAAGATTATTTAATAGAGGTCAACCTTTTAACTCTTGTTACAAAATTTATGAAAAAGAAAGTAAAATATTTAAAATATTTTAAAATATTATCAAGATCAATTGAATTTCTTGCATATTTAATGTGGCTATGCTATGTATTGTTTTGTTACAATAAAATCAATTTTATAAAGTATGTATTGTTTTGTTACAATAAAATCAATTTTATAAAGAAGACACAGCAGATCATTGAAAACACAACTTCTCCTTCACTCAGTTAAATATATACGTTCTAAATAATTATTTAATCGTGTAGCTTGTTAAACCCTAATATTGAAATGGGCACACTGCTATATTTTGCGTTGGGCATTTTGCACCGCCATCGCCATCGCACGTTCACACTTTTTAAGGGTCCGTCGCATCTCCGCAATTATTTAAGACAGTCGCGTCCCCGAAATTATTTAAGGCTCTATCGGATGTCCACAATTATTTTATTCTTCATCGTATATCCACAATTATTTAAGGCTCCATCGCATCTCCACAAATATTTAAGGCTATGTAACATCTCCACAATTATTAAACTTTAAGACACAGTTGCATTCCCGCAATTATTTAAGGCTCCATCGCATCTACGCGTATATTGAAGGGTTCATTGCATCTCCGCAATTATTTAAGACACAGTCGCATCCCCGCATTTATTTAAGGCTCGCTCCCTACATTGAAAACGGCGAAGTTGGGTACCAATTTCAATGTTAAATAACGAAAACATACCTTAATAACACTATTAAGCATATTTTTGTGTTATTTTTGACAAAAAACGAAAGCTGTATTTTTTTCTTAAAGTAAAATAGATTGTGGGTGTTGATTGCTAAGGTTTTTTGCACTGAGTAAAAAATGTATAAAGTTTACTATTTATATCATGTGTTTATAAAAAGAATAAAACGGGTTTTGAAAATGTGTTCAGCAATCAACATCCGCATATGACAGTACTTCAAAATGAAACCAAATTTTTAAATTTATTTCACGAATTAACGGAAAAAATGACATATTCTGTAGCATAGCTCTTATGGGAATCAGATTCAATACGGCGACAGGGTAGCGCCTCCTTTATTTAAGGTTCCATCGCATCTCCTCAATTATTTAAGGCTCTATCTATCTACACAATTATTTAAGGCTCCATCGCATCTCCACAGTTATTCAAGACTTCATTACAACATAAATACATTGATTTAAAAAAAATATTCTTAATAACCCCAAAATAAAGTTAATTATATGAAGCTAAAGGTAAAAGTTTTCACTTCTGACGGCAGTTTTTTCCTCAGTAGACTACAACTTCTGTCTAGCAGAGTGAAATCTATTTTCCAGTTGATTCCAGATAAGTTTGAAGTTTAACTATTCTTATTTTTTAATCAGGTACGATGTAATTAAGTGTTACGCCTAAATATTTTTTGTTAATTATGACATTATTGTTTTGCACGCAATTACTAATTATTTATATATAATGTACTTATTTATACACATTTTTTAATGGTTATTTTGTGGTTCACTGATATTATTAAAATCAGTTTGATAGATTATTTAGGTTTACCTACTTTTAACAACATAGGCATTATCAATATACACGTACCGTAATCAATAATTTCCGCCAAAGTCATGTTTTTCTTTAGAGTAGGCCTTTAGCCTATATAAATCAAACACCCTTTTTCATGGTGTCTACCAGTCCTCCAAGTCCAGAAAACGTCCTCGTTTTAGTAAAAAGCATTTTATTAATTAAGATTGTTTATAAAATATCATTAATAAATTTCTTTTTTCTTTCAAGGAATCAAGTTTTTTATTGGACTACTTGGTTGCCAAAATATATTGTCTATTATAGTAATGAATTTGTGATTTAAAATAAATACCATAGTAAATATCTTGATTGTTATGTTTTAGCGCTTGCCTAATTATCTGCAGTAAATAAATAAACGAATAAATAACTATATATGAGTCAAAATAAATGCGACAAATCCTGTTTGGGTCATTAACAGACCTCCTAGAATCCTACATTTGGTAACCATTGACTTGGTACACATTATTTAATTTGCGTTTAATCCAAGATAACATTACAAATTACAGGGTGGCCACTCGACTTTGAAACCGGAAATAAACCGTGAATTTAAATTACAGTTAAATATCCATTAATAAACTGTGAAGTTCACCTTAATATGTGAAACCCGCTTAAATTATTAAAAAAGCCTTATACTAAGTTTTAAAATTTTATCAACGATAATTAAACCGAAACAGTACACTACCATAAAGTTGAGAGGTCGTATAAAATATTCTAATGATCTGATATAAAAGTCTACAAGATTAGTCCGTACGATACCGGTGAATCATGCATAGGCTACCAGTTGATAGAAATGTCTCAAAAAATAAACCTGTTGAACGTGAATATCTCGTAAACTACTAGCTCTACTGAAAAACTGATAAGAATCATTTTTGTAGATAATTTAATTGTATTTATTTTTGATAAAGAACACTTTTTTATATAACCCATATTTTCCGAGATATTTACGAAAAACCAAACAATTTTATATACTTTGTCACCCCCTGCTTTCGAAATGTTCATTATTATAGCTTCTTACCAAATAATACTACAAAGTTTCAAAACTTTAGGATTTCAAACCGTATAATTTCCTAATTTGACTGGGCTATAAGGACACCTTTGGATTCGGCAAGATTTGAACTTTCTAACTGCCTTCATACCAATAGTTGTCATCTTATATTTTTTAGATATGAATTTTTCTGTAAACCATAGCGATTTGACAGTTTTTCAATCAATAACCAAGCATGTTTTGTAATCGATATAGTTATTACAAATCGATATATTTGTATTATGATTTTTATATGCGCGTTAGCCGTTAGATTTTCTCATTGTCTACAACGAGGCAGCGTCTGTCTTTAACTGTACTATACGTTTGTGCACTATACTGTATTAGTTGTTCTAATTTAGTCAAAAAAAGTGTAATAAGTTTATAAAACATTTTATTCAATTCTATGATTTATTCTGTAAAATTTGTTACAATAAAATTTCATTTTTGGGTAAAGCATATAGTAATAAATTATCATTCAAAATATAAATACATATGTTAGTAGTCTTATTGTAGTAGGAACAAAAAACTGGTGTTTTCTGAAAACAATTTTTTGAAATTGATATATATGTTTATGCTTTCTATTGAGAACTAAATTACAAAACTTATCAATATTATGAAATATTACAAAATTGTTAACGTCTTTTTATTTAGGAATAAAGTTGGATTTTTTCCCGTTACTGAAAGTTGTGTGCTTCCTGAACTAATATATTTTACATTAAATAATTTTTTAAGTTGCATATATGAATTCTTTGGACCTTTTTCCTAAAAAAAAACTTGGATTGGAATGTAATTACTATATTTGGCTAATTATTTAAAAAAAAAACGGTTTCAAAACACAAAAGTTTGCGTGCCGCTATGGGAAATAACATTGCCACCTTCAGGGTTAATTAATTGAATCACTATATAGGCCTATATAACTTGAAGTTCAATAATGTAGAATTTCTGGTGGACTAGTCCCATTGTTTCACATGTATCGCACCTGTAATCTTTGAGGAACGGTCGACAGTGGCCATAGTAGCAGATACCAGTTTAGTTTTTAAGCCTGTCTTCAAAGAAATTGTAAAAATCTGTCACGCACGACTGTGTTCCTAATACTGTTACAATTATGGCACATCACCTTAATTTAAACTAAGTTGTCAAACCTTAAATAGGCTATAGTAAAAATATTTCTTATAAAAGCTGTTTATTTAAATTAAATAAATTAAAATAAACTACGTGTAACATGTAAACAAATTTTTCGTCTATATCAACAATATGGGAACTTTAAAGACCAGTGGGCCTGAGACCTGAGGGATTGACTACGTCTTATTGTAGTTCACTAACAGTTTTCATAGAAAATTTCAGTTTGAACGGTTTTCTGTAGGTTTGGAGTTATTTAGCAAATAACAAAAGCTCATCCGCACACACCACATCATTTTTATAATTTATTTTGGGAACCCTTATCTTTTATGATGTTTACGGTTTTTACACCACATTAAGACTTTTTTTAATCTTTTGGTATTTTTTGATAGTCACTCGTTTAGGAGGTATAGGCGCTTAAAGTTTAAACATTTGACGTATGGAAATTTTTATTCTGGCATTGGTATTTAAACTTTTTATACTATGTCTAATGCAATTTATAACTGGCTTCAACAATGGGAAATACGGAAAATAACCTCCTGAAAATCCACCAAACGTCAAATGTTTGAACTTTCAAGCGCCTATAATAATAAAGTAGTGACTTTATCGAAATATACCCAAGAATAAAAAAGTCTTAAAATGTAGTGTAAAACTAGTGATCATAATAAAAGATAGGGGTTCCTATAAAACAATTTTGGCCACCATTTTGGATTTTGGGACACTGTCTGATTAATAGTTTCACAGTTAAAAAATCACCTTTTATGATAATAAGGATAATAGAGAATAGTATTATTTATTTTAAAATATTCAATAAAAATAATACATAGACATGGAATTATTTATTTCCATATATTTACTGAAAAAACTTGTATCTGTTCTAAGGGTTTACTGACGGCTCTTTGTTCTTTTGTAGAAAAGCTATACATGGAGAAGCTATAACTGAAAAAATATTATTAGTGCTGATTTCATCCTTTGTAATTCTGATGATGAGATTTACTTCATACATCATAGCTTAGCGTCAAACAATTACTGCAGTTACAGAACTGGGACCTATTTTATTAAATTTATCTGCTCAATTTACGTAAATTAAATTAAATTTTACACCTTAATTAATGCACTACATATTTCAATAGGGAATCGTTTCTATGAGTAATATGAAACACGGGTGAAATTTTTCGCCAGCTGTAATAACGGAGCATTTCCGGACCTGTGAATATATGAACTTTTTTATTATTTTTTGTTGGTGGAATCAGCTCAGAAAGTGCTCTGAACATTATTTAAATAACTTACTATTTTAGCTCATAATAACATTAAAATATTTTGTTTCTAGAGTAATTCTGGGTATTGTTGACAACTACCAAGAAATACATTTTTCCTTTCTTTTGTCAATATCTCTGTTTATCCTTTGAGCCACAGACAAAATAAAAACCATTGCATTTGTCATTAAAAAAGTAAATTTTATTGTCTCTTGTAATTTTTTTGTAAAGTTAGCGGTTTTTGAGATATTTGACATAAAAAATTATAAACGGCCGCCATTTTGAAAATATTTAAAATAATGTTTTCATTTTTCGTACAGTGATAAAAGGTTATGCAACAAATAGGTGTACAAAGTTTGAGCTCAATATATTTTCTACTTCCAAAAATATTAAGTATTTTGTAAAAAATACATACATACAGACAGACAGAAAACGGAATGAGATAGGACACATGTTATATTACATTTTTTGTTTCTTTTGACATGTTGAATAACATGATGAAGTTTGTTCATATGGATGCAAGACACTCTGTATTTGCTTACTATAAACACATTTATTTATTTTTTGAGAGAGAATATACAAACGTTTGTTCACACAATTATATTACGATATAAGTTTTGATGGTGGTGAGAAAGAGAGAGAGAGCTGAGAGAATGAAACAGTTCTCAAGTTCAAGTCTTCTTTATCTGCTGCGGCAGTTGCTTTGAAAATACTGTACATAGGCCTGTTCTTTGTTTTGAATTGCCGACGTATGTAAACTATACGTTGTTTGTTTATTGCTGCCAGTTATTTGTTAAATGATAAAAATTTATTTTAAAATGAATGTTACTTGCAAAATCAGTTTAGTATTTTCATACTAAAGTAAAGGAATTTACCACACCTGATTAATTTTTGCTGTGGAATATTTAGTATTTCAAAATGTTGACGTTGGAATTTCTGCAATTGATATAGATAAATGACATCAATTAATACACAAATTAAATATAAATAATAAAACTGTATATAATTTAAGTGTCTTTTGTAAGTATTATTTTTAAAATGTTGGTGTGTATTATTTTTCAACTATTATTACATAGTTTAAAAATATCTGCATGAAAATTTCCGCCGTTCTTAGATACTGAATTTATAAATTTTACAAATCTTTGAAAATAAAAGAATTTAGATTTAATTAATATTTATATGTTCACACTGTAATCGGTAGTTATTTTATACTATTGGTCTCAAAGACTAAAAAAATCCATCGAAAGTCTGATTGATATATCTTCAATACACTATGCTGTAATATTTATGTGGGCCCATATTCAGAGTGTCCATTTCTACTTTGCCACCATTGGGATCTCCAAAAGTACAAGATGTACATGAAAAATGAAGTTGGTAACGTCAAATTATGTTAATTCCTCTGTATTGTAGTTTTAAAAAATTAACAAAACCAATTTTTTATTTTAAAAAGTTATTTGTTTGTCTAAACAATGTTTTGTTAGCGTTAAGAGGGTTTTCATGGGTTCAAAACGTTTGCATACAAAAATATCTTCCTCTCAGTTACGGTGTTTTTAAAATTGTATACTCCTCTAACTTTTAAACGGTTAGTGGTATCATAAAAACACCATGAACAAAAAAGTATTTAAATAACTTGTAAAACCCGAAATAATCATAAAATACAGGGTGTTTCATAAGAAATTCGAAAGTTGTCCGCCATATTGGAAAATGGAAACAATTTAAAATAATTTTAATTCATATTTTTAATAATATGTATATTTTTCGCCATTCCGAATATTGATTTATTATCTAAATCTTAAGACTTACCGTCAAACAATATTCATTTGTTTGACGGTAAGTCTTTAAGATTTAGATCATATTTTTAATTGTCACTATAACGTAAGTAAAGTCCCACATTTAACGTTTGCTGTAGGCCTACATCTTGTGCTTTTGGAGATCCCAATGGTGGAGCAGTTAAAATGGAAACCGTGTATAAAAATATTAATGTTGTAGGCCTAATACAATTTCACAATTAAAAGGCCGAACTAAATAAAGTTTTTACTTGAACAGGGAGTTCCAATAGCATCCAGAGCAAAGAAAATTTTTAATGCGGAACACATTGTCACTTGAGTGCATGATTCCTGATAATAGTTGTAGAAACACATTTTTGTACTTCCAACCTTATCCGTCCTCCCAGGCAAGCTTAAGGGGAGGATACCGTGTCCGCCATATTGAATCTGATTCCCATAAAAGCAATGCTACAGAATAATTCATTTTTTAATTCGTGGAATAAATTTAAAAATTTGGTTTCATTTTGAAGAACTGTCATTTGCGGATGTTGATTGCTGAATACATTTTCAAAACCCGTTTTATTCTTTTCATAAACGTATGATATAAATAGTAGAATACAGTAATTTTTTTTAATTTTCAATCAACACCCACAATCTACTTTACTTTAAGAAAAAAAATACAGCTTTCGTTTGTTGACGAAAATAACAAAAAATGTGCTTAAAAGTGAAGATATTGTTAGGTTATTTTAACATTGAAATTGGTTGCCGACGTCACCGTTTTGAATTTATGGACCCGAGCCTTAATGGGCGTTGGATTGGTCGTAGAAGTAATTTTTTTTATTTTCCACCCCGATCCCCAGATTTAACTGTGTGTGACTTCTTCTTAATGGGTTACCTAAAGGAACATGATTATTCCCACAGCTTCAACAATGATGAAGATTTAAAACACGCAATTGAAGAGGAACTTCTTCGTATACCGAAGGATTTCTTTTTAAAAGCGTACGAATCATTTTTTGAGCGTTGTTGCCAGTTTATCGCTGTAGATGGATTAGCCTACAGTTTGAGTAATTTTAGACTTTGGTTTTATGTTTTTCATTATGTTACATCCTAGTTTTGTAATCAAAATGCCTTAGATCATTAGAACGTGACAATACAAATATTTTACAAAATCTACAATAATTTAATTTAATAATTTATTTTTGGTACAAAATCAGTAAGGTGTAATTTAAATACCTATTTACAGAGGGAGAAAATTAATACATTTTTAATTATTCCAATACATTTTTAATTATTCCACCATTTTGTTTCTGCAAATGTTGTACTGCTAAAATTTTCACAGAAAAGTTTTAAAGTTTTTAAAGCTTAAATTGTGGGGTGTGTACAGTTTAAAAAAGATTGATGCATTAATGGGCCAGGGCTATAGAATACAAGGGCTGGACCAGTCCGCCAAGGAAAGGGTTCCCGCCACTGCCACTGTGATGACGTCACGGTGGTAACACCTGCTCCATTCCCAACGCTTCTTATAAGTATTTCTGCTACAATAATTTCTATTTCTTAGCAAAGCTGTAACATTTTTATGATACGCTCTTCTTTAGTTTTAGTGTTGACACTACACAAAGCAATAAATAGACTGTAAACAATAATTAGTCTAAAGATATAAGGAGAAGACAGGGTTACAATAAAACTAACTAATTCGTAGGTAATAAAACTATGTAGTGTATAATGTTAGCATACTTTTAATTTGATTCTCTGAAACATTTCTGAAAACTAAATACGAAATTGAACAAAATGTGCCACATTATTGAAAATAGTTGTATTTATTATAATAAACCACCAAAACTTGAATGTCATACTGCAGTTTAATAAAACATGTGTAATACTTATAAAATACAACACATACGAGTACAAGTTATAAATACTTACACATAATGAGTAGCTTATATGCAGATATGCACATGACATAATAATTACTGCTGAAATAAAATATTTAAAAAAAACTGCTTTATAGAAATTTTCCTTCCCTAGGCCTTAGGGAATAGTTAAATTAATATTTGAATTTAAACCATTGAACTATTTAAATTGATACTGAGCAATTTAATTTAGTCTAGAAGGTAATTATGTTTTATTTTTGTCATCAATAATTTTATTACTCTAGGTTTAAATTTGATTATAATTATTTGTATATTATATATATATTTATATCTAATTATTCTGACAATTTTAAGTGCATTTTCCTAGTAAAGATTTTTTTAAACATTTTAACTTAAAGCTGCAGAAGGAATTACTTGAGGACCTTGGTAACTTTTTAACATAAAGTAATCTGGCTTGCAACTCTTACATTAAATAAATAATATTTTTTAATGTTTATTTTAATTTGAAGCTGATTACTTAAAAATTTTTGTTTTTAAATTTTGAGTTATCAATAATTACCGGTACGCTAAGTTTAAATATTATTATTATTTATATATTATACATTTATCTATTTATATCTCATCATTCTGAAAATGTTTGATTGAATGTATTTTGTTAGTAAAGGTGTTTCTTGTAATATTCAAGTAACGCTGCAGACAATATTAGCCTACTTGATAATCTTGGTAACATTTCATAAAGTAATCTCGTCTGCAACGTAACATTAAATAAATAAATACCTTGCCAAACATATAATTCAGGTAATTGTATGTATTGTATAATTTTTTTAAAGAAATTCATGGAATGCCTCTTCGAGAAAATTAGCATTGAATATGCGTCAAAGGGCGAAAATCTCGCGGAATTATATACCTTCTTTAAAAACGTTTACTGAGCAAAATAATTGCTCAATATTCACCAAACTTGCCAAACATAAAATTTAGGTATTGTATAACTTTTTAAAAACATTCATGGAATGCCTCTTCGAGAAAATTAGCATTGAATATGCACCAAATTGCGAAAATCTCGCGGAATTAAATACTTCCTTTAAACACTTGTACTGAAAAAAAATAATTGCTCAATATTAACCGAATTCGCTAAACAACTTAGGTGATTGTGTGTGTTTTGTATAATTTTTTAAAGAAATTCGTGGAATGCCTTTTTGAGAAAATTAGCCTTGAATATGCGTCAAAAGGCGAAAATCTCGCGGAATTATATACCTGCTTTAAACATTTGTACTGAACAAAATAATTACTCAATATTAACCAAGTTTGGTAAACATATAATTTAGGTGGTTGTGTGTATTGCATAATTTTTTAAAGAATTATTATCTGCAACGTTATATCAAACTAGGGGCTCTGCCCCTGGACGCTTCGCGTCCCAACCCCGCCTCGGCCTTTGGCCTCAGATGGCTGCTTCGCTTCGCTCGCAGTTGGAAAATTCGCTAAAGAATCTTGTTAATCTTTGGCTCGTTTGTACATAGGTGACCGAGCACAAATCAGCTGTTTTATTTGGCAGCTGACTCAAACTCATTAAACATTATCTCCATAAGATTAACATGGGAAATTTGAACGATTGTTTGGCGGAGCTCCTTCTTAGGTTAATAGCGGCTAAAGGGATGATTGGATCTTGAATCTGACGGAAAATCTCTTCTTTGAAATTTAATTTTCTACAACTTTTGTATTTAACATTTTTGCTATCTCTTACCGTTTTCTTACTAAATGCGCTCAAAGTGAGAAATTGAAGAAATTGAAAAAATCTAAAAAATCTTTCCCACCCAAAAAGTGCTTCCAAAATTTAAAAATGTAAAATTCTGACAATTTTCCCAAAAGTTTCTCGTCGAGAGCTTTAATTCAAGTATGAGATCGAGGGGGCTACGATTATGGGAAGTGCCTAATAATTAATGTCAGTGAATCAGTGAAACTGGCTAGCTTTATATAAGTAGACTAGGGGAGACCCCTGCGTGCTCCGCACGCCAACCCCCAATGGTACCTTCTAAAAACATATGTTATGTTTTATTTATAATAAAGGTGTAGTATTAAAAATAACCTCAAAACTAAGATGGTAAATATTGTTAAATGCTCAAACCAAATTATGTCTTATATTTTATAACAGCAGTTAATAATGGTTAAAAGAACCAGCAAGGCTCAGGTTTACACTTTAAAACCCTAACCTAAAAGGTGGAAATACAAAAATAATTGCTTCAAATTTTGAAATCAGCTGTTAATGTAAATATTAAAGCAGCTATGTTATCTGCTATTTTATTCAATTGGTTGCTATGGTATTATATGTAAATACATGTGTTGATTTATCATTCTAAACCTAACCTAAGATTTTTTCCGACTATATTTACAAATATATTGAAATAAAAAAAGGTTTTTACCGAAATTAATTATAGCCTATGTTACTCAGGGATAGTGTAGCTTTTTATTAGTAAAACTATTTTTTCAATCGGTTCAGTAGAGCCAGAGATTACCCCCTACATACAAACAAACAAACAAACAAGCAAACAAACAAACAAACTTTACCTCTTTATAATATTAGTATAGATTAGTATAGATAACACGTGAGAGCTAAGGCGAACCTTGCTTACACGGCGTGCATGTCATGGTACTAGGGTGACATAACATAGGAGGGGCAAAAGGAAGGTTGGAACAGTCGGCGAGCGTTAACATCAAAGAAGTGGACCAGCCCTTGTATTCTATAGCCCAGTTAATGGGCACGCTATACAAAATCAAACGTTTAAACCTCTTCGTGGGACACCCCGTATACACCTAACAGTACAACTGCATAACTAAAACAAAAGAGGATTTGTTAATATCCTCCTTGATTTTATTGGTTATTTCTCTATAAATAAGTTTAATCAACTCTTTCTGTATCTGAGGTCTGAGATAAGTTACTGGCCGTTTTTT
>JAGFPH010002747.1:137004-154304 GCA_018207615.1 Philaenus spumarius | reverse complement strand
GATCAACTACTCGCTTCAAATATGAAATCACAATTTGAGGATTTTCGTTTTCTGTTGTTTTATCACATGGGTTCCTGCTCAGGGTGTCGCTTACTACATTTTCACTCCCTCTGCAATGCTCAATCTCGAAATCATACTCTTGTATAAGAAGAATCCACCTAGATAGTCTGGAATTTAGTAATCTGCACTTTTTTATAAATGTCAGAGCTTGATGATCCGTTACAATTTTAATTCTTCTTCCTAAGATTAAAGGTCTTGCCTTTTGTAAGCAAAATATAATAGCCAACATTTCTTTTTCAGTTGTGAAATAATTTATTTCAGCTCCCTTTAATGTTCTACTCATAAACATTATAGCAGCCTTTTCCCCATTTTCTTTTATTTGGTAAAGGTGTCCCCCTATTGCGTAATTGCTACTATCAGTTTGCAATATAAACGTTTTATTTTCATCAGGATATTCTAACATTACTGTATTTAGAAATGTTTCCTTTAACTCATTAAAAGCTTCTTCTTCCTTTTTTGTCCATTTAAATTTGGTCTTTTTTGATGTTAGATGTAATAATGGTTTAACTTTGTCAGAATACTTCTCAATGAATTTATTATAATAATTTGCGAGGCCTATGAATCCCTTTACATCTTTGTGATTTTTTGGTGTTGGAAAATTTTGAATAGCTTGTATTTTGTCATCATTTGCAATTAGTCCTTTTGTGGTTAATTTAAATCCTAAAAATGGGATCTCCTTACGGCAAAACATAGATTTTTCAAATTTTATGGTCATGTTAGCGTTTTTAAATTTTAAAAATATAGTCTCCAGATGTGTTAAATGTTGTTCAAAGCTATTTGACATACATACCAGGTCATCAACATAAACCATGGTAAATTCTTCCGTCTCGTCATTCATCACATTTTGTAGTCCTCTAACTAAAGCTGCTAGTGACGTGGATAAACCATATGGTGTTACTTTAAAATGATAAGTTCTTCCTCTGTATTGGAAAGCTGTGTATTGCCTTGATTCTTCTTCTAATGGTATTTGCCAAAAACTGTTTGTTAAATCTATTGTACTTAACCATTCGGTGACTCTTGCCTTATTTAAAATTTCATTTACTCCCCTATTACATTGATAATCTGGTATAATTAAATCATTTATTTCCCTTGCGTCTAAGCATAGTCTTACTTCATTATTTTTTTTAATAACCACTACAATAGGATTTACATATGGACTAATGCTTTCTTCTATTATTCCTTGTTTTAACATACTCTGAATCTCCTTATGAACTGCATCTTGGTATTTTATTGGGATTGGATAACTCTTTTGGAAAAATGGTTTATTATTATTAATTTTGATCTTATGTGAGTAACAATTGCATTTGCCGGGTATTTTAGAAATTATGGTCTTATATTTAATTAAAAGGTTTGTTAGTTGTCTCTTCTGCATATCATTTAATAAGTCTATCTTATTTATTTCTGTCATAATCTGTTCTTCTGATAAACCTTCATTTTTGATTAAATTACTATCATTGTATTGCGTATCATATTTACTTTCACCTTCTCTACTTTTCCATTCATCATATCTGTTTGTTTGTATCACTTCACAATCTTCATTTCTTATTAATTCACATCTAATTCCATCACTTTCCGCATCATCCATTCTCATTATCTCATTAATATTATTATACTCCATCATTATACTATTCATTCTGAAATCAAGCTTCATTTTCAACTCCTGTATGCTGTCCATTCCAATTATAATTTCCCTTAATAATTCTGGTATTACCAAACATTGCATATGATATATTATTCGATTTAATTCTACCTCCAACATCACTATTTTTTGAATTCGCCGACTCTTCTTTCCTGTAGCAGTTACAATATTAATTCCCGTAACCGGTAATTCTTCAATCCTCCCAAATTTATTTCGATTTTGTGTAAACCATTCTTGTTGAATACACGAGGCATTACTTCCTGTGTCAATCAGACCTCTAATTTCCATGACCCCTATCTTAAATTTTATTTCAGGATTATTTTTATTATAATCATTTTCAAATTTATTTTCTCCCTCTTCTTTGTCACATCCTGTTAAAAAATTTCTGTCACATAACACTGTAGTAATTACTATTTCTTCTTTTGCATTAGGCCTATTAATTTACATTGTTAACTCTTCTTTTTCTTTTAATCTTTGCACTGAAATATCTGTTTCCGATTCTTTTATTCGTTTTAATTTCACTTTATCTAGGCCTTTAGTTGATGTTTCAGTGCCTAGTGGTTTAAAGCCGGAGTTACAGTACATAAAACCTCCTCCTGTTTCTTTTCTGGTTCTGCACGTATCAGATTTACTTCTCTACTATTTCTATTTTCTCCGTTTCTATTGAATTCCCTTGTTCTATTTGATACATCTCTCTGAAATTGCACCATATTCCTCGGTGGGCTATTTATTTTATATCTTCTATCTTCAAAACCTTGTCCGTATCTTTCCTTATTAAATTCGTTTTGATTTTGCCTATATTGAAATACGTTTCCTGCGTATGGTGGTCTATAAGTAAAATTTCGATTATTTTGTTGTTCAAATCTATTTAAATTTCTATCTCGATTTTGTGTATATTGTCCAAATTTGTTTTCAGCAAACTGCTGTCTAATTTTATTTTCTGTTTCTGTTTGCCTATATTTTCTTCTTGAATCTTCATTATTTCTAATCATTTCATTTTTCTCCTCTATATCTTCTTCATTTAAAAATTTCTCCATGTCTCTAATCGTATTTATATTTTGAATTCGTCGTGCATCCTTAACTTTATCATTGAAATGTCTTGCAAGTCTACACACTATCTCGTCTTCTGAAGGTGTTGGTGTTAAGTTTCTCATTAGTATTACCTTTTCAATGAAATACTCGGCTCTACTTAACTTTCCATCTGGCCTGTATTTCTCTACTTCAATTCTGTTCCGGATACCATTCTGTACTTCATCATTCCAATATTTTTCTATCATTCTCTCTCTAAATGTATCAATATCATCTATTTCATCTCTTACTATTTGCCACCATCTTGCCGCATTGTATTCCATTGACAAATCAATTACTTCTCTTATATCCAACATCTCTTTACCTTCCCTACTTCTCCTTTCCTGAATTTTAGCTATGTATCTTTCTATCTTCTTCAAATACTCCACTGGATTGCATGACTTTCCGTCAAATTTAGGTACATTCATATCGTTATTGTTCTCACAGCTTACATACAGCACCTGTGGATTACCACCTACACTCTTATTCTTTCTTACTTTTACTTCAGTTTCGTTCAACCTAGTCTTAACCTGTTCCAAATTATTTTTCATTTCTATGAATTTATTATCAATTGCCTTGTCTAAGTTAGATATATGTTTTCCCTGTTCATTTATATCTACTTTTATGCTTAAAATTTCTATATTAGTCATGTTACTCTGTTCGCTAAGTTTGTCCTCCAATTTCTGATAAGTTTCCATAATATCCCTCTCTAGTTCATTTTGGCTCTCCAGCATCTGTTTCCTAAAGTCAGTAAGTTTATTTTCGATTTTCTCATCGAATCGAGTCAGTAGCTCATCTTTCATTTCGAATAATTGTTTAGAGTTTTCAGTAAGTTTCTGGTTTAATTGGTTATAATTTTCGGTAAGTTTAAGTTCTAATTTATTTTCCATTTGTTTAGAATTTTGTTCCATTCTATTCATCATTTCTTGCATCATTCGAAATAGCCTACTTTCCTCATTTTCTTGTTCTACAACTCTAACAAGCTCTGGAATCTCAAAACTACCTACTTCTTGTAACCTGACCTCTTCAACCTCAACAATCTTCACTAACTCTCCCTCTATCTCGTCTGCATTTCTTTTAGGCCTACCAGCTTTCTTTTGCCTATCTGATTTGATTTTTCGTTGAGTTTCTTTAGGCTGTTCTCTCAACTCATATTTCTCCTGATCTGCCATCTTTTAAATTAATTTAAAATGTATATAGAAAAATATGAATTATTTCAATAATATATTAATATTGCCTAATAATATATTAGTTAATTATCACCTGAAATGTTGCTTATATTCCTTCTAATTATTGATTGCACACTTAATGAAAGCCAGCACGTTGGTCGCCAAATTTATAATATTTAGCTATATTTTTCTTTTTTAAAAAGCCCCACTTATTGGGCGTCAAATTTATAATATTATTTTTATTTGTTTTTTTTTTATATATTTAATAAAAGAATTTACTATTTCCACACCTTTTTGTGTTTACTGATCACTAAACTAGATATAAGCTAGGCTTATATAGACACAAATAATAACTAGGCTTTTATTTTTACAATAAGATGATTTCCTTTATTTCAGGTATTTATAGAGCACAAAATATACAACCTTAGATGTTGTATTATTACAAAATAAACAAAATATATACAATTATTAACTAAGACTCTAATTTCTCGGGTTAAAAGATCCTGGCCCATTAACTGTGCAATCGGAAAATACAAAATGCTTAAAATTATACAAGGTTACAAATCTACAACTAGGAATATTACAAAAGGTTTTTATAGTTCAAGTTCTCAAAATAGATTGGTCAATTTATGTACTAATTATTGTTTCATTTAATTTGGTTGAATTTAGAATATTGAAGTCACTGTCTAAGTTCAGAATTATAAGATTTGGTCGGATATTACCTTATGGCAAAGTTCACTTCTGTAGTTAGTTTTTTTTTTAAAAGCTCAGTAAATGTTTCTTATATAGGCTATTTGATCCTTTCTTCCTGAGTAATATTATTTAAGCTTTTTTTTATGTTAATCAAGTTTAGTTTCTTAAAGAACTTTCACTATCAATTATTATTAACGGTAATATTAACTAAAATACGTCTGGACTGTATCAGACTAGGATAGCTTCTAATGCATAATTTATTAACTATCCCGTTTCTCCATTTTACCAATGCCCCTCCAAGTCTGAATAACAATTGCTTGTAGTAGATTGTCTGTAAAGTGGTTGTGGTCCTTCACATACAATATATTATTTCAAAGTTTTCCTTTATATTATGTTATATTTGTCGGAAATATTGATACTTCGTCTTCATAAAAATATTTAATGTTCAATTGTCTTTAAATTGTCCAAAATACGTAATTATCTGTTTTTTCAAAAAAATATATCACTTTTAGAACGTATACTTATGAACAGCTGTCTTACCAATATGTACAGTACAAATTCATGTTTCAGACAATGCGCAGTGTTCCAAATTCCAATCTTTGTCATATAACCTATTTTATACGTTTCAATATCTATTCACACTTTATAACACTGATTTTAACAAATTGTACATTGTTTCTTAATTTTAACATCTATTATAACTTACTTTACATGATTAAATTTATTTGCTAATAGTATTCTGAGATATAAGTATTTCGAATATATTGGTAGGCTATGCTTCATATTAATTTCCAATGTTTGGTTAGGTTTGTATTGTATTAAGGTAAGTTAAAGTGTTATATTAATATTAAAAGTGCTTATCGTTATTTCCTTATTAAATTAAAAGTTCTGAAATGAATTTACTTGTTTCAAAATAATTTAATGTAGATCGAGTTTTTTAGGTTAAATAGGCTATCTATCTATCTACTTGTTTTTATACCAGGATCCTTATACTTTCTTAGTTTATTTTACAATACATTTGGGACAAAATGTTACAATAGTGATATAGAAAACAGACTTAATATAGATGGCAGCGCTGTTGAGCGACAACGAAGAATCTCTAGAGCGGCATTGTACAGCTCCAATTTTGCTTGCAAGATGGCGTAAAGGTTGTATAGTTAGCGTTGTGTAGTTTGTGAGTTCATTTGCAAATGATGGATTATAAAATACCAGTTAATCAGAAGTTAATCAAATTATAAATGGATTTGAAGTCTGTCAGTTGTAGTTCATATATCACTGAGGATGACGACTTTGTCGTTGAAACGTGTTTGATAATTAAATGTATATGAGTGAAAATAGTGTTATTTTTTTAATATAAATGATGGATTGTTTATAAGGGAGAATGTTCCAACGTGAACATTAACTAATGTATTGGACATATACGCTTAGTCGTCAAAATTCATCAAGTATTTTAAGAGGATTCGTTATATAACAACATGTGACCATGTGCTGTGAATTGCGCCTCAGAGAACTTCTTGTGAAACGCAAGTATCAATAAAAATAATTATAAACCTAGGTACATATTGAACTTTTTTAACAGTTTTTTATAAATATTACTAATAATAAAATATAATAACTTTCCAGTCTGCTTTTAAATTAAATATTTTTTTTATTCTAAGTTGAATTGCGTCTACTTTTTTTTAAATAAAATCATAAGTTGTATGTTTTAGATCATAAAGTTATGTTTTGTATTTCATGTATTTTGAATGAATTTTCCTCTTGTAAAGATATTTTGATTATGAGTGAGTAAAAGAGTTTAGTTATTCGCCACGATGTCTTGAATTTCAAAGGTTCAAACAATTGTCCATCTAGTGAGTACTTAAGCAGCTGAGAAACACACCCTGGTGAATCAAATTACAATAATTACAATAAATTGCATAATTATTAGATATGACGCTTATGAGATTATTTTGCAGGAAAGGATGCTTGTCACCTATGGTGCAATCTTTTACAATAAACTTTGCACTATGACATAGGTTGGCGAAATTAAGCAATATAGTCACAGATAACGTCATGTTGCATAGATAAAATTATATGTGAAGGATTGACAGATGTTTCAAAGGTAAACAAAGTAAGTTTTTTAGGTTAAGTGTTAGTTTTTTTATTTTAAAGTAAAGTAGTTTGAACAGAGAGTGGTTTTTTATTGAAATTAAATTATTCAGTGAGAGTTAAGCAAAGGAGGATTCACATATAATCTGTTTATTAATTTGAATAATTTTTTTATTTGAAATTTTTCTTGGCCCATTTTTATTTTAATTACAAGTTTAATTACAATTATTTATTTTTTTATAACGCCTAACGTTATAAAATGGCTTTCCCAACGTGGGGCTGAAAAAGCGGTTGTATAACGTAAACGTTATACTGTTTACATAAAACTCATATGTTTATTCTTATTTGTAAACTCAGCAGATGCACGGTAAATTTACGTTGTAGGGCACGGAAAATAAGGACTTACGTGCCTATGAACAGGTATAGAATCACCTGAATTATAACCTTCAGGGAGCTTGGCCGCTCAACGGAACAGCAGCCACTGTTGAGTCAGCCAGGCGCTTGGCCGCCCGCTCCCACTAGTCGCCGGTTAGTCACTAGCGAGTATACAGTAAATTGAATTAAGTTATCCGAACAAATTGATTATCCGAATCCCTCTCGGTCCCAATTAGTTCGCATAATCGACGCTCTACTGTATTTTCATTTGTCGTGAGAAAATAAAATATATAATAACAAAGGTAGGTACTTAAACATATTTTAAGTGACCAATTTTGTTTTATAAGTTAGTTGTACACACTCACCACATCACTGGAATTTCCACTTCGTCATCTATTTCTTTCTTAATACCATCAACTGCAATAAGCGAGTCCATTTTTTATAAACCTCCTTATATTTGATAAGCTTCCTCGAGAAACCAACTTTATTCTGGAATACATTAAAAACATATATTTTTAAATTCAAATAATAGATAGAATAGAATAGAATATGGTTTTATTCTTTTTGTTTTGGTTTTACATTTTCTTACAATTTGGTTCAAAAGAATAATCCCTACATGGGCTTACGCCTGTGTGTAGGTAATGAGTTGAGTGCCCAAATGCAATGCGATCGAAACTATCATGCCAGACATGTAACTATATTTTATAGTCATAATTATTTTATAAAGACTTATTTATATTGTTGTTCTGGTGGTGGCAGTGTAGTAGTTATTGAGATAAAACGCCAATAGACTATCACATACCACAAGAACACACACACAAGGACAAGATGAGAAGAGGAGAATAATAATAATAACCATTTATACCCAAGCATACATCTATAGATTATCATACAATCAAACTCATTCCACAAATATATATACTTACACTTAATCATCCATTGCAATACACTAGCATGCGAATACATCCCAGCACTTTGTACACTCATAAATATTAGTATAGAGTTTTCGCCTTATAAAAAAAACAAAAAACAAAAACACAGCAATAATAATATAAATAAATAAATCCACTCACCCTCGTGTAAAATGCATATACAACGTGACACATACACTCCTGTATAATTATCTCAATTATAAATTTATACCAAACATTCTTATACCTAAACACATACACTTTGATCTCAGACAATCTTACGTGTATCATACATTCCCATCCTGGTATATACACTCACTTATATTCTAACTATCTACAATTATACACCGACCTGAGGAGGTTTTCAGACTCATCCCTACCAATGTTAAGCAGCCATTGTGTCACGTGTTTCTTATATGTGTCTATTTGAAGCAATTCCGTGTCTCTCAGCTTCAGTGGTACATTCCGATACAACACCTGAGCCACATATTGCGCACTTAGTTCTGACCTTTTATTGCGTAAACGAGATGTAGCAATCCCGAATCTTACAGCATTTCTCGTGCTGTACGTATGCCTAATATTTGTAAATAACTTACTTTTATTCTTAAATATATGCAATAGAATAGATTTAATATAAAGTTGTCTTATACCTAGCACTTGGATATTTTTAAATAGCATTTCAGTTGGATACATTCGAGACTTATTCATCATTGCTTTTAGAACAGCTTTTTGCGCAACTAGTATGCGCTCAATCTGAATTTTACCAGCACCTCCCCATGCAATAATACCAAACTGTAAAATTAATTGCACATACGCGTAGTACGCTTGTTTTAACTCGCTTTCATTCAAAATGCCAGCAAACCATCTAAACACATATGTCAGTTTACGAACTTTACCTTTAATAAAAGAGATATGCTCATTCCACTTTAATCGATCGTCAAACATAACTCCAAGATATTTATATTTGTCGACTCTTTCGAGCCGATCACAGCCGCAATGATTACTGATTATGTCACCGCACGAGTGCAAAACCAATTCTCTATTAATATGTTCCCGATTGTTCTCCCTTATTGAAAACGTCATATACTTTGTTTTACGGACATTAAGAGTTAGTGCATTATGATCGAACCAACATTTTATTGTTGACAAATAGCAAGTAGCCTGGGAATAAACTTCATTCCAGGATTCCCCTTTGAACAAAATGGATGCATCGTCAGCAAATAGAAATAAGTTCCCCTGCATATTTATTTTTGAAATATTATTTATATATATAAGGAACAAAATAGGCCCTAATGTACTACCCTGTATCACACCAAAATCTACCGGACACGGATCACTAGTAACGCCGCAAATAGACACTACTTGATTTCTATGGTTTAAGTAACTACTGAACCACTTTAGAGCATTCCCTCTTATACCAATACAACTCATTTTATTAAGTAATTTTGACCTATCAATAGAATCAAAAGCTTTAGCCAAATCAAGAAATGCCACCAATACCCTGTCTTTGGCTGCCAATGACTGATTGAGCACATTCGTTAGATCAAACAATGCATCTGAAATATTTCTTCCACTCCTGAATCCGTACTGCTGCTCACACAAGATATTGTTACTTTCCAAATATTTTGACAACTGCTCTTTGACTAACTTATCAAGAATTTTGGAACACACATTGAGCAGTGAGATTGGTCTATAATTACTTATATTTTCTTTACAGTCAGATTTATAAATAGGAATGACTTTAGCAATTTTAAAAACCGCTGGATAGATTGAGGATCGAAAACTAGAATTTATTGTATGAGTTAAGGGTCGAATTAAAACTTGCAAGTTCTCTTTTAAAAACCTGGCATGAACTCCATCTGTACCAGGAGCGGAAGCTCCCCGAATATGAGAGACACAGCGCCAAACGTCCGTCTCAGTAACACTGTTAAGTTGGAAGTCTGTGTCAGTCGGAAGTCCATATTGCGTGTCGTCAACCACTGGATGCCCGACAGGTTGGATGGCTTGTGCAAGATTTATTCCTACGTTTGAAAAATGAGTATTAAATGTGTTGGCAACATTTTTAATTGACTCCTAAGAAAGAGAACTGTTAGACCTTAAAAATTTATGTACAGGAAAAACTTCTTTTTTTAAACATTTTAATCCGAGTTCATTTAACGTTTCCCATAAAATTTTCGGATTTTTACTACAGTTGTTCAATTTGTTCCTATAATATTCTCTCTTAACGGATTTTATTAACACTGTGAGTTTATTTCTATAATTCTTAAAATGATTACGTAAGTTTTGATTAAACGGTTGTTTTTTAAGGATTTTACTTAGCTTATCTCTTTGCCTAATAGATTTAATAATACCAGTCGTGATCCATGGTTTTAATTTTTTTAAGCGGGATGAGAAGTACGGTTTTACTTTCTTCGATTGGGTTATTAAGTTTAAAACAATAGCCATAAACCTGTCTGCACAGCGGTCAGCGTCCGAATCATCCAAAATCTCAGACCAATCCTGAGCCCGTGTCAGTAGGGCTAAATGCCGATAATCTATATATGATCCCGCACCTTTAATATCAGCACCCAAACCATAGACAATGGGATCAGGAGGGCCGAGCGAGAGTTCCACACATACAGCGTAATGGTCAGTTATACAAGTCTGAATCACCCCCGTCCGTACCCTCTCATAGTCCGTATGTTTCACAAATATATGATCAATAATCGATTCAGTATTATCAGTAACCCTAGTAGGTTTGTCAATACCACACACAAAACCGGCCTCATACAAACAATCTAAATATCTGTCTGCATGTCGGTCGGTTCCCCCCCCTCCCCTCACCAATGTTACAGTTGATATCTCCTATCAGTACGCATACTTTATCCCCGGTTGTTCTGCTTCCATAATAAGCTTGCAATCCCTCAATAAACAATTCCATATTACTATCATGGGTTCTATAAATAGCCAAAACACTAACCAACTTCCCATTGTACAAAACGTCAATATTCAGCCCATAGACTCCATTAACATCCATTAACCTCTACTGATTTGACTTCTAATCTTTTCTTTAAATAAACAACCACCCTGTCATTCTTATTCCTTCTATTTGTAGTAGTCACAATGTCATAACCTTCTAGATTGATTAAGTCAATGTTCTCATTCAACCACGCCTCCCCAAGCACAATCATATCAAACTCTTCATCCATATCTTGCAGTAAACATAAAACTTGTTCCACATTCTTACAGTAACTTCTAACATTTATATGAAAGATAGATAGGTAATTGTTTAAATCAAATTAATGTTTACCAAGTAAATCCATGTAATAGGATAACCTAGTAGCCTATTAGGCCTACTGTTTGGCACCACTGTAATGGTTGATATGCAAAGATCAACACAATACAAGACCGATTAATTGTGTCTCTATAAGGAAGTACCTAGGGCCTATATAATTTGTTAATAAACTCGAAAAATCATCGATGTAATATAAACTTCTGAATATCCCTCATTAAAGAAGCTTAGTTCTACAAAAAGATACAACAAAGAAACTATCCTTTAGCTAAGTTTCTAAGAATAGATCCAGAGACACTTCGCCATGTGTGATAATTATTGGAAAATTATCGCTACTTCCATATTAGATGCTTCCTGTAAGTTTCAGATTGTATATGGTTAGTCTTGATATAAAATTTAAATTTCAAAGGATTGTGAAGTTGTTAAATGAAATTGAAAAAAATTATATGAACTTTGTTTCTATGTGAAGTGCATATTGTTAAAAACTAATTTTGTATTTTCCTTATTTAGAAAATTTTTTGATTACTGTTGTCCATAGTTTAATGTATTAGGTTATACGATGACTTCAAAACAAGTCCACATAACTGCAACAAATAATAATTTGATAAATAATCTCTTCCTACTCCTAATTATAATATGGTATTGAAGTTTGGGGAGGTGCGTACTACAGTATTTTAAAATCAGTTATTATGCTTCAGAATCATTATATTCAAACTATGGCAAATCGAACTAAATTGGAGCCCACTGCTCCATTATTCAAAATTCTACCATTTAGAAATGTATGCATATTTAAATAATTAAGAGTATTCTTCAATAGAAGCGGAGGGAATTATACCACAGAGGCTAGAGGGAAAACTTTACAGAATAATTTAAACGTAGTTTTTCCAAAACAAAATTTAACTGTTTTAAAGAAATTTTTTATTTATATCTTGCTCCGAAATTTTTTAATTTGATGCCTCTAAAAATTAAACTTTGTAGAAATAAAATCGAGTTCTGCAGACTTGTACAATAATATTTATTAGAACAGGAGCAGGTCAATTTTAGTTTAGTCTTAGTTTAGCATAGTTGCTTGTAAACTAAGACCACGTCCTACTCTGTGAGAGGTACCGGTACTTTGTTTTCTTAGTTATAATTTAGTTTTAGCTCATGTGTCACTGAAGATGACGACTTCTACGTTGAAACGCATTTGACAAGTAAACATGTTTTTGTGAGAATTGTATTCTGTATTTTATTTTTAGAAATAATTGAACATTACAATAATGGGCGAAAGTTTATATTACGACCCATCAGCATATTACGGCAGAGATGCCAGCGAAGATAAGAAAACGCTCTAATACATAATTGTAATGTTCAATTAAATATTATAATTCTATATATCAAATATTTTTGTAGTTTGATGTAAAGTACGGTTAATATTAAGTATTTATGTATATTAACACACGACATAAGTATAAAATCATACCTCCAGTTGTTAATGACCTCAGCTGATGACCTTTTTTTAGAAAAGTAAGTAGTGATATCAACCTAACTTTTAAAGACTGTAAGAAATTTTAAAGACTGTAAGAAAACTTACATGCTATTTTGTTTTTTAATGCTTGCATTTCTGTTATGCAAAACAACTTAATTGATGTTACCAACTTAGGCTGTAATATATTTTTTCAAAGTGAAAACATACTGTGACTAGAGACTGTATTATAAGTTAGAACTTTGGGTTTTTTATTTTCATCGATGCAATGAATACATTTGGGCCCTTGGGCGTAACTTTCTATTCGAATCTAGCATAATATTTTTGCAGACAACGATGTTGTTTTACATTCTACTGTTAAATGTTGAATACAGGTAAACATACTGTGACTAAATATTTTAAGTTAGAACCTTTTAGGTATTTTTTTATTATCCTATTATTTTTGCATTTTCTGTTAGCTCTAGGTTAGCCTTGTTATACATATCGAGGCCTTGTTGTATCGAATCGGTCATGAACATCAATGTAGCCTATATCGAATATCCATAGGCCTAGGCCTAGTTTGATGTAAAGTATGTTGGGTAAAAATTTACTTTAACTTGTCAATCGATTTCTAAGGAAATTTGATATATATGAAAGAACACATCTAACTGATTGTAAAAACAACAAAAAATTTCCCGGGAAATAATATTTATAGGAGTTATGAAAGGGCGCAACTTTACTATTCGACTCTAGGCTAACCTAGAGCTAACAGAAATGCAAAAATAATAATTAAAAAAATACCTAAAAGGTTCTAACCTAACCTATTTAGTCACAGTATGTTCACCTGTATTTAACATTTAACAGTAGAATGTCAAACAACGTCGTTGTCTGCAAAAATATTAGGTTAGAGTCGAATAGTAAAGTTACGCCAATAAATCACTTAACATACACCAGACACGTAAGAATAAAATAAAATAAACAATATTAATCTCAAAAGTACACACAAGCAATAAAATTAGAAAATAATGTAACAAAACGTAAATTACGTAATGTTGTAATGTTCAATTCAATTTCTAAACGTCTGAAATAGCTAAATGAAAACTGAAAATAAATTTATAAACAAAATGTATTGTAATTAATTATAAATAAATAATAAAACACTTTATACTTTCAACTATATTTATAAGTTATTAAGTAAATATTACACCGTACACGTAAGCTTATGTCAGACATGGAACATCGGATTGTGAATGCAAAAGTAAATAAACACGATAGCCGGTTTCCGCTATTTCTACGGCTTAACATCACTTAATAAAATAAAATAATACACTTTTAACCTCAACTCACTTCACAAATTGTTTAATTTACACAACTTTGAAATATTAGAGATACATTGTATGGTAAAGCGGTCGAAATGTAAAGTGACTCATTCTTGAAACACGATTCATGAATTCCGCTATTCCTCTACTTCTAACATCACCTAATAAAATATGTAGAACAAAATAGAAAGACCCCAAATTTCAACTTTATAAAACTCTTTAATAAATGAATGTACTTAATGTTAACTGTATTTTAAAATTAAACTGTACTATTACATTTTCACCTCGGTGTAACTTGCATCAATAACGCCCCAACTTTCTTCCTTGAATTTTGAATTATATCGGTATATTTACGCATTCTTCCACCAATAAAGTAGTTCTACATCAAAATTACGATTCAAATTTAATAAAATAATTACTAACTGACGAAAACTATTGCAAGTACTAATCAAAATTAGGTAATAATGCAAAGTAAAAAATTACAAAATGTAATTCATATTTTAAGTTTATTAATACATCCAACATTGTATATTATAAAGTAATACTCATTTTATTCGAATACTACACACCCCCAAAGCAGAACAACGAGCGACGGTGCGACATTGTCGCAGAACGAAAATGAGGGCTGCAGAAAGATATCGTATATAGAATAAAAGTTTTTTGCAGGTCATAAACTAGGGATGGGTCGATTGTCGATACTACCGATACTTTATATCGAGAGATACTCAATTTATATAATTGTCGGTCTTGCTAGTTCTCCGTATTTTTAATGTAATCTGCGGTATTTGCAGTCACATTCTCGGTATTTAATCCCAATAAAATTCAGCATTTAACAATAAATATCAGTAGGAAAAACTGTAAAACTTTCTTAGTTTGTTGTATGTAGACATTTTCCCAAGTAAAATGATGAGGCAATTGTTTTGTTTTATTTATATTCATACGGATTAGTTATTTGTACACAGGAAGGTAAAGTAGGTTCAAGGTCAACCACTTACGGATTCGTTTCTTATCGTGTCTATTTATAGAAATAGGGTGTCTACTGTGACGAAATGTTATACATTTAATAGATCGGTAAACAAAAGTATTTAAAGTATAATAATTTTTTTTTTTTAGGAAGTGTAAAACATTTTGGATATTTTCGGGATTTACGTTACCCGTTATTTGTTTTTTGTTGGAGTCCCGATGAAGTGCCTTTGCTTTACTTGCTATTTATTCCCGCAAATAGCGACATTTAATTTCCACTTTGTCCGAATTTTACAAGTGTCATCTAAATAACATTTTCGCGGACTTTACCCATTGTAATTAAATTAAGTTTTAACACCGGTATTTCATAGAAACAAGAACAAATTATTGTTCATGGGAGTAGGTTTTTTGATGGACATAGGCCAACGCTGTTGTATATTAAATTGTGTTTTAATGCCGACGTTTTATAAAATTAGCGCTAATAATATTCGGATGTTGTATTCTTTTGTAAAAATTTGTCGTTGTATTTCAACAATGGTAGTTCATAAAGTTGACATAAATTGTATACGGGCATCAATTTTTTTCACGGCCATACGCTGAGATTGTATTTATTACAAATAATTAGGCCTAGTTGAGTTACTGGTTGCTTTTTGTTCATAGGTATCGGTATCGAGAATTGAAAAATTTGGTATAGACCCATCCCTACCATAAACGAAAATTTTAACTCGATCTTCACGACTAGTACAACTATTACTATTTTATCTTCTCTGTACGAGACATAAATAATTATCATTGTACACTAGTCGGTCTGTTTCTCTAGTCGTTCCATTTCAAATGACATTCTGACTATCATTATACCTGCGGTTTTTAATCGACTAGTCCTTCCGTAGCAACCGACTAATCGATTACATAAGGGACTAGTCCAATAAACAACTAGTTTAACTTGTCCATTAGTCAATCAAGATGTGGATTGCTATTGATGCGTGGAGCGTGATTTGAAAAATATTGAGATGGGGGACTGTCATTACCAATGTAATGATTAAAAGCTCTGCTGCCAGCGATAGTTTATTCTATTCCACTTGTTCTTTTAGAGATTAATAATGCGTTATCATTGGTTCTTTACTCCAAACAACACAGCACAACTGAACTGACAACTGAAGACTGAAATTGAAAACTTAAGTTTATCGTCAACGCTCGATTTTAGAGGCTGTATTTACAAAGTGGTTTCACATAGTTATTATTTTGCCCCTAATATATGCCAAATCATTACATAATTTTTGAAGTGATAACTTCTATTGGCCCGTTGGGCACTTTCGACTTGGCTATGTTTTCGAAATCTCGCGTCACGCCAGATTTTTCGCGAGATCTCGCGTCACGCTTTTTTGTTTTTTATTTTTTTTCGTATACTAATTGTTTTTATAACAATTCAAAATATGTCATACAATTTAAATGTATGAATACCGAGAATTCTAGTAAAAAATTTAATATAATCTCATGCATATTTACTGATAACTAAAATAAAAAATTACGAATACTTGCCAGTTATTAATAATCTGTTATTAAATAATTAATTACGTCAATCCAAAATAAATATGTAATAACATTTAAATAGTAATTAAATAGAAGTTATCACTTCCAACGTGTGGTCTTAAGCACACTATTTAATTTTTTTCTTAGTTTTCACGAAAACAAATTTTTTTGTTTTGTAAATACTGTATTTTCTAATTTACTCAGTGCGTTTAATTATTAGTAAAGCCAAGACACAAATGGCAGACGATGGACGATAGTTATAGAAATCATATGTGACGGCTTTTAAAATCTTATCTTCTAAAGCGAGAGATAATTATTGTCTGTCTGCTAAATGGATCTGGAATCTCCGTCTAAGGATTTTTATTTTTTGATTTTATATGGGGCTTTTCCCTTTTGGCCACGAGAAATCGATTAGAAATGGTCACCAGTCTGGGAAAATTCGTTTTCTACGTCTTTTTATTAAATTAAAAAGTGAAATTTGTCCATTTTAAACAATACAAAGCACAGCTGATGCAAATGTTTTCAATGCCATTACAATAATCATCTGTTTTCTTTTAAACTGTATTTTATTAGAGGTAAGCCTAATGTTGTATCTATTTATAGTTACCATGGCAACGAATACTTCTGCTAAATAAACATACCCTTTATTTAGTTGTTTAATGTTATAGGCCTAACCTAAACGATGTTCACGGAAATTTGCAATAATAGTTATTGACGTGAGCGAACTAGGCCCTAGGCCTAAATCGATATTGAAATATTAAACTTTAATT